>JAHWFO010068719.1:1227740-1284815 GCA_023313115.1 Rhysida immarginata
CAGTGACCTCCCCTCTAGTGGTGCCTTCGCGCCGCCATATCGGGATTGGCAAGAAACAGCTGACCGCGGTAGGCAATGCATGTGAATCAATCGCAAACATTTATTTTTTCTAATATCTACCTAAGATATCTCGATGAATTTATTATGGAACCACCAGAAAAACTTGCTCTATTAAACAAAAAAATAATCATTCAAATCGGCCCATCTGATAAAAAGTTATCTGATGATAAATAAAGTTATTTTTAAACATAAATTAAAAAAATAGTTTAAATGAAAAAGGAGGAAGATATTAAACAATTAACTAGGAAAATTCTCCTCTATAAATTATAATTTTAAAGTAAATAAAATAAAATATACAGATTACATCAAATTACCTTTGATATGGAGTATAATAATAACTCACCGGACCATATTAAGGTTACTTTCTCTTGTCTCTCTTCTTATTTCGATCTGTATCTGTTGTTTTTTTTTTTATAATTTATATTAAAAAGCAATTAATTTACGAAAATTCTCCTTTATAAATTCCTTTATTTAAGGTAAATAAAATAAAATATACATATCAACAATAATTTGGATTATATTTAATGAACTGTATATTTTATTTTATTTACTTTAAAATTATAATTTATAAATGAGAATTTTCGTAAATTAATTGCTTTTTAATAAAAATATAAAGAAAAAAGCAAAAAACAGATACAGATCGAAATGAAAACAGACAAGCGAAAGTAACCCCCTTCCCCCTTTTAAAATAACCCTCATTGTTGATCTGGCGCGAATCTATTGTTTCATAATTTATGAAAGAAAAAACATGCCTGTTAGTTGTTGTGCATATAATTGCACAAATCGTTTTTTAAAAGGATCCAATATTTCATTTCACAAGTAATCATGTGTATTAATAATATGTTAATAGTTTATTACAATATGTGGATTAATAAACTGATTATTATCAGCGCCAAGTCAAAGTAATTACTTTCACTTGTCTCTGGTCCAATTATTTTATTCAACTGAGAATTATTTCTTTTTTTTTTGTTTAAAAAAAATGGAGTACATTTTAAAGGAATTTAGTACCAGATTTTCTTTTAATTTTAAATTTTAAAATCAATTAGCAAAAATTTGATAAATTATGTTAGGTTTGTTTATCAATAGTAAGAAACACTTTTAAATATCTTCCCAGTTTAAATGTTCTGACTTCATCATTATTGTCAGATAAACAAAAATTAAAATGACATTTTTTTATTTTCTTAAAATAATTTTGTGACACAGCTTGTTAAATTTTTTAAAGTATAAACATCTAATTGATATTTCAATAAAGATAAGTATTGTGATAAACATTTTTATTGTGATGAATACATTAAAAAAAGAACTGTCACTCAATAAATGAGCACCAAGCTCGTATAACCAGGTATAATATTTGCACAATAGATTTCCAAAGGATGACATTCTTCGTAAAAAGCGGATATATCTTATTAGGCGTAAGAATTAGAAGCCAAACTCTTATTCTTCTTCTATGCTTTCACTTGTCTCTGGCTAAGCCTCCATTATTACAATAACGATAGGAGTTGCGAGTTGTAGGCGCTCTTTTAAAAATTCGTAAGGCATTGAATCAGCTATTGAAAGTCATTAAAAGTATACGTTATCGTTAGTTAATGCAATAAAGTTTTTTTAAAAAAATCAGAAAACAGGTTACGCTTACTAATACCTCTTGAAGTCATCTACAAAAACAGCTGAAATAACATTGAGAACATACGCCACCTTACGTTTCTGCCATTCCCATAATGGAGATCGCTGCACTTCCGGTGGCACCAGTAGCGCTCAGCAAAATGAATAGGGCACTGCCAGTCTCTTACTTTCATTTGTCTCTGGCTAGGACCCGTTATTTCGTTGGCCCCGATCATTTAATATTTGACGTCATGCGATGGGTTTTCGGGTCACGTAACAGGTTTTCCATGACGTCATGGCGGTTATTAACTTTTCAAAATTAACTTTCGCATTTGAATATTAATATTTTTGTTTGTCAACCATTTTGCTTGGGCGGCCATTTTGTCACCAGGTGGCGTGTTTGGGGTTGCGAGCTCTAGAGAGGGGCTGGTTTGGCTTGGTTTGTTAGGTCTGAATGGCCCAGTACAAAAGGGGCCTTCAATGTTTGATTCTCACTAATAATACTTTCTCAACAATCGTCACATGTTTAAACCAGGGGAATTACACTGAGATAGGTGAGAAGCCTGAAAAAGACCCCGAAGGTTCTCCTCAAGATGATTGAAGAATATTCCCCTCACTCTGGGGATAAAAAGGTTGATTGAAGATTGTCATAGAAGAGAGATGGGGGGGGGGGGGAATCAGAGGCGAACTAGGCTATTCAAATATCGGGGAAGATAACATTTCTGACATCGTCGAAGTTAACTTCCAGGACATGGCTGGGCAAACGATGTTTTAAGCGTTTCCTGCAGTCAGGAGGGTTGTGAATTTCAGACACCAACTGATTCCTGTGATTAAGCATCTTCGGGAGCATAGTCCTTATCGTATCCTGTACAAACTTGCCAATATGTGTCATCCCTAGATCCTCTGGACGACATTATTGTTGGCTACTCTACGATCAAGTTTTACAATTGCTCTAAGAGTAATATTTTGGAATATCTGCAGCTCCTTCCACCTTGTTTTGCACACGGAAGCCCAAGCTGGCATACCATGAAGCAAGATCGTGCGGATGATCATTTTGTAGATGAACAGTTTGTTATCAATGTCAAGTGCACTGTTACGACCAAGCAATGCGATCAGACTGAATTTGGCCCTCTTTGCCTTATTCAGCGCGTAGGAAACATGTTGATTCCAGGTGAACCTGGAATCGATCACCACACCAAGATATTTATACTCTCTAACCCAGTCGAGCTTTAACTTCAGCCTCCATCTGTTGAATCATTTTTCGTAGAGATGCAGCGCTTTTTGCAAGCGAGAGATGACATGGGCAGGATTACGGGCAAAGGTTAAGATAGCCGCATCATCAGCATAGAAGTACAATTTACACTTGTCAGGTTCGGGAAAGTCCTGGATAAAAAAATTGAACAAGGCTGGCCCAGAACTGACCCCTGTGGGACACCGGCTTTAACCACACATGATTGGGAAAGGGAGTCACCAAATTTAGCTCGAAAAGACCTGTCTGAGAGGAATAAGCGGACCAGCATGATAAGGTCATCTGGAAATCCGAATTTTATCATTTTATAAATGACACCATCATGCCAAACCTGATCGAAGGCCTTGCAAATGTCTAGGAAGATAATGCCGCCATACAGTGACTTGTTAAGAGAGTTTTTTGCGTCGACAGCAAGCCGCCATATTTGTATTTGGCAGGAGTGGTCCGTACGGAAACCAAACTGCTCATCTCGAATAAGATCATTGGCAGAGCAGAATTCATTGAACCTTTTAAGGATGGTCCGCTCTAGGACCTTTGACATAGTTGGTAAAAGGCTGATGGGCCTATAACTTGCAGGCAATGAAGGGTTAAGGCCTGCTTTAGGAATGCTTAGGATAATTGATTCCTTCCAGCAAGTAGGGAAATATCCGAGTTTCCAGCAGTCATCAATTAGTATAATGATGTCAAGAATCAGGTTGGAAGGTAGATTTTTAAGTGCATTATTTGTGATGGCATCCATTCCAGGGGCTTTCTTATTCTTGAGTTTCTTGATCTCGACAATTTCCATCGGGTAGATTGATCGCTCTATAGGAGCACGCCGACCTTCATAAAAATTGGAACACACATCACGAACCTCGCTGATTGCATGCTCTCCGTCAGGAGTATCTGGAATTGGGGTGATAAATTGATTGCTAAGTGACTCAGCAATTAATTGAGCTTTATCTTGGTCTGTAGTAGCAAGAGTAGTACCGTCTGGAGAAATCAGGGATGGGAATTTCGTTTTCTTACACTTATAAGCTCTAATCATGGTCCAGGGCGAGTTGTCATGAGCTGAGAGATTCTTCAATTTGCTAGTCCATTTTTGCACTCGTAGCTTTCTTACTTTTTCGTGGACCCTCCTAGAAAGCCTATTATACTTTCTCTTAAAGATGGGATCTCGTGTACGCTGCCAAAGTCTTCGGAAGGCATTCCTCTCTGCAATAATTTGCCTAATACTTGGAGGAAGATCGAGATGGTCAGGATATTTAGGGTTATAGGGGAAGCACTAGCAGACATCGCATTGTTGATATTACTGGTAATGTCTTTGGCTCTATCATTGATTTCATTGGTGCTGGAGGCTCTCGCTGTGTAGCCTTTGCTAGTTTTAAGGTCACGAAAGAGTTTCCAATCCCGCCTTATAGGAAGCCGATTCAGGATGTCGATATTTAAGCCATCGAAGTTAAGGGCAACTGGAAGATGGTCTGATGTTAAATCGTCCACAGTGTATATATTGAAGAGACCCCTGAGAATAGCAATATCCAGGACATCGGTCGTGGGCGAATGATCACAGTAATATGTATGTTTGATTGGACCGATAGCGACAGTGTCCAGCTGGTTCTGGATGTAACCATATAAAATAGCACCATTGTGATTAATGCATCTGGAATTCCAGTGAGGGTGTTTCGCGTTTAGATCGCCTGCCAAAACAGCAGGAAAATTACCAGAGAGCAACTCGTCGAGATCACAGGGGTCAATGGCATGCCCCGGAGAGTTATACAGCGCAACAAACATGAGGTCCTTGATGAGAATAGAGGCCGCCTCCATTCCTAAATAGTTCCGAGTAATGACTTCAACATGCTCAATACCCTCTTTGATTATAACAGCTGCTCCACCAGAAACACCATGAGCAGGATTCTTTGGGAGTCTATCTTTACGATAGACCATGTATCCAGGCAGCTTGAATGGTCGTTCCGACTTGAGGTGCGTTTCACAGACAAAGGCAATATCAATTGCTTCTCGAAAGGAAGTCGAAGAACTCCTCTCGCCTACGTGAAATGCCTCTTACTTTATCACCCAGTTATTATTCATATGATTCCTTCTTACTTAATAGTGTGGAGAGTTCTCATTACTTCAATACACATCAGTGGGGGTTTTCCAAAATATCTTTAAACACAGGAGAAGTTCTCTTAACATGCCACCTAGGCTACTTCATATCATATGCTCATCACTCAGAATGACATTTCTTCACACAGCTTTACCCTGTTATATTTTTGTGGTGAGACCCTTGAAGGAAGTGCGAGGGGAAGAAGTGTTCCTTAAATCATTTGCCAAACACATGAATGTAGATTCACTCATTGCATAACAAATAAGGGCTCCCTTCCTCAACATTTAATTCACCAACTCTATAAAATTTTCCATTCCGCTTGTGGGACGCATGGCTCCACCCGCTTTGTAGAGGTTTAGAATCTGTTTCACCCCCCCTCTTTGCACAGAGCATCCTTTTATAATTTCTCAGTTTCCGGCCTCACTTCTTAACTTCATGAAAGACATACTCTATCAACTGATGAGTAATATCACCTCATCAATTATGCAAAAGACCAAAATCATGTCAAGTCATAAAAAGTCACAAAGATTATTATTTCCGTTCTACATTGACATCCCCTCTACCTAACAACTCATTGACAAAAATCCTATTTATCTATTTTTAAAAACACAAATAACTCAATTGTAGATCACAATACAAATGAAACACTAATAATTATCTCGTCTATAGGTTAATCTCTAAAGACCATCACAAAATCTATTATAAAGAATCCACAAAAATTCACCCCTGTGAATTAACATCTTTAAATATTCAAAACAAACACGTGAAACGTCACAAGATTATGATTTAAGTAATTAATTTGAAATAAATTACACAAAATTTGTCAAAATTTAGAACAGTGTGACAAGGGCCAAGAAAGAAATTATCCATGAGCCGAAGCTCATAAATAAAGAAATAAGGGAATAAGGAAAATATAAGCTATAAATCTATAATCTTCCAAAACTTACAATTTTAATATAAAATATTTAGACTGGAAAAGAAAAAAAAAGTGTTCAATATTAGTTACTGAAAAAATCCATTTCTTGAGTTCAGTACGCCAATTTCTAATCAAAGGTTTACATTTGATATATGTAGGAATGAGATTGTATATTCTTTTAGAAAGAAAATAATATTGGTGTGAGGCGAAGGTATGGATTATTCGAGGTATTTGTATTGGGTTTGTATTTTTAGGGTTTTTTTTTAGTAAGTTTTTAGCATTTTATTCATTTTCCCCCTGTATTTTGGAAAATAACTAGTGTTTTTCTTAGACATTCGATATATCGATATTATATGAAAACTTCGATTAATAAGGATGCATTCATATTCTGAATTTTGCAGTTTTCTTTAATGAACGACAATAAATTACAATCAGTCGCCAATAGATAATATGAAAATAACTTCTCGAAAATATGGCAACTTCAAAACTGCTTCGAACTGAGGGAGTTGCATTTTGTCCGGTTGCTTTTTTTACCGATCATGCTTCATTTACTAAATTAACAGATGAATATTTAAAAGGCCCCGAAATTAAATTGCTCATGTCTTTATTCAAAATTGAATACTGTACAATATAAATATCAACAAGCAATCTCAATGCGTTACGTTTACCCTGAACTATTTCAGTGTGCCAGAAACTACCTGATTATTCCAGCAACCAAAAACTTCTATGCGGTCACGAATTTTTTTTTCTGAATATGTAATAGGCTGCGACAGCCTTTAATTGCAGCGAGCTCATCGTGTATTTTTCCAGCAATGTGCTTTTTTAAACCCTCAAACCGGGATATTTTTATAGCCTCAAACCGGGCTGCTATTTTCAGCTGCATCCGTCCGCAGGACTGTGAAAACATCACATGCGGGTGCGGAGTCCGCGTGCGTAGCGTCCGCAGCAGTGTGAAACGGGCCTTGATTGACTACTTCGAAGCTGCTGCTAGACATATTAAACTTTAGAGAGCGATTTGACAATTTGCGGAATAGATTTTCCGATTTCCTCATACAATTTGAGCATCGCGCCTATTTTCGTGTTCATAGCTTGCAAATCAGACGGGTTGAAATTTTTGTCAACAGTCTTTGAAACCACCGATGCGTAGGATCTCCCTTCAATAGTCTTAGCACCACGCACTCTGCTCACTGTTTTGGGATATTTAGGACATCCAGAGAAACTTGACGTATGCTGTCCTTCACGGCGAATACATTTAAATGGATCCTGTCCCTTTACATTTTTGCAGTCCCTGGACTGATGGTCTCCTGCACACTTACTGCAACGGGGTAGCTCAGTACAACCCATGGAAACGCGTCCCATGAAAAGTTTTTTTTTACTTATTTCACTTGGCTTAAAAGTTAGTGAATGTTACTCTGGTGGATATACGAGGGTTGTTTAAGAATTTTTGCCTCCTAGTTCGTAACTTTTTTATTTGTTAACTGATTTTCAAAATTTTTTTGTATCTGATACTTACATTTGTCCTCTATGTAATGCACTATTCACTTTTCGACATAGTCCCCATCCTTTTCCACGCATTGCGCATGATTGGCCGGGTGAACCTGTCGGAGAGGAATTCCGGGGTTGTTGTCGATACCAAGATTAAATGGCATCTTTCACCTCGTCGTCAGAAAGCAACTCATGTCCCTTAATGTATGCCCGAGTATTAAATTTACTAAGGTGGTGGAAGTCAATGGTAGGCTTCCGTTCTTGGACTTTAAGTTGACGTGAGCGGACCAGGAACTCAACCATGACATCCACAGGAAAACAAACTTTGTCGCAAATTTCATCAAACAGGACTCCAATCACTGCCATCACCACAAACTAGCAGCCTTCTGGCATATGGTGCACAGGGCATATGCAATTCCTCTGAATGCGGAAAACAGAAAAAAAGAACTCCAAACCATTGAAGAATTCGCTAGACTGGAAACGGTTTCCGAAAAGACATGGTCAAGAAGGTAAAACACAAAACTGCCTTAAAAAATATCACCACGTTGCAAAGAAGGGAAAACTCTGAATGTAGATTAGCCTTGCCATACAATCAACAATTAAAAATGGGCATGAAAAGAATCGCAAAAGAACTTGATAATAGCATTGTGGTTTATATTGCTAGGTGACTAGTAATGAAAAATAAGGTTCAGGAATAGCAATATTCCCCCTACCTATTGCTATTCCTGAAAAGAATTTGGCCTGTCGATCGCCTATAGAAGCTCCAACACTGTAGGGAAGCGGATGAAGAACCCAAAAGATACAATTCCCCTAGAAGGTAAACCAGAAATATACAAATTACCATGCGCCAAATGTGATGCTGTTTACTACGGTCAATCTCGTAGAGCAGTCAAGACTAGAATTAGTGATCTTGTGGCTTGCATCAAAAATGGTAAATTTGTAATATCAAGATTTTCCGACCATGTGCTAAATCACCAGGACTTCAAATTATATACAGCACAAGCGACCCCGTCTACTGAACTTCTTAAGGCTCAAACACATCTACACGGAAATTGCGCGCACAGATTTCATCCGACAAAAAATGCGCAGGACGCGTGCGACAAGATTAGACACACATGCACGGAATTCATTCGACTGAACGTGCTTATAACTAATACCGCTTAGAGAGAAAGCCTTCTCACGGAAAAATTATACATTGTTACATCACCTACGGTAGGGACAATTTCTGGCTTATTATTGGTAGAAATATGATTAACAATACCCTACCATAGGTGATATAACAATGCAGTGGCGGATCTAGAACTTGGTCAAGGGGAAAGCCAAGGAGGGGGGGGGGGGTAATCAGCTGGTTTGGCTAATATGTTATTAGTTATTTCAAATAACCCCCTCCCCTCCCCAGGGAAGTGATGGTCCTGAAGTTTGTAAATGTAAATTTGTAAAATTATTGCAGTATTAAAAATCTTTACAATTTATCCAACTGGTATAAGTTTAGGACCAATGGGAGGGCTATAGCCCCTGTAGCCACCCCCTTAAATCCGCCACTGCAATGTATGACGTTTTCGCGCTCAGGCTTTGAGTAGAGGCAAGGAGGCCTTGGTAGAGGTGGTGTTGTTATAACACAGGAAGCTGACTACTTTTCTGTGGGAAAAATGGATCCCAATACTTTGAAGAGGCGAGAATTGCTTTTAAAGCAGCCAAAAAAATGCCAAATACTAGTTTTAACAAAAAATTTATTGCAATTAATTATTCTTCATTGCATATAAAAATTCCTCTATCTCACTGATTTTGTCAGTTTTAACAACATTACTATGTTCTTGATTTTGGTGGTAAGTCTCCATGGTCCCAATCTTATCAACTATATCTTTAGGCAAGGAAAAGCTTTTGCAACATTTATTATATCTTTTGAGACCATTTTTTTACAAAGGTCTCTCTTAACAAGTCTCTATATGGTGGCATTATGTCAAGTTCCTAGACATTTGCAAGGCCTTCGATCAAGTTTGGCTTGATGGTGTCATTTATAAAATGATAAAATTCGGATTTCCAGATGACCTTATCATGCTGGTCCGCTCATTCCTCTCAGGTCTTTTCGAGCTAAAAGTGGTGACTCTCTTTCCCAATCATGTGTGGTTAAAGCCGGTGTCCCACAGGGATCAGTTCTGGGACCAGCCTTGTTTAATTTTTTTATCCAGGACTTTCCCAAACCCGACAAGTGTAAACTGTACTTCTACGCTGATGATGCGGCCATCTTAACCTTTGCCCGTGTTCCTGCCCATGTCATCTCTCGACATGTCATCTTGGTCGACATTGATAACAAGCTGCTCATCTACAAAATGGTCATCCGCACGATCTTGCTTCATGGTATGCCAGCTTGGGCTTCCGTGTGCAAAACAAGGTGGAAGGAGCTGCAGACATTCCAAAATATTACTCTTAGGTCCCTTTCACACGAGGCCACCAGAGTCGCGCCACCACTATTTTTGGTGGCGCATTTCTTGGTGGCGTGTTCAGATTTTTCTGCCTCCAAAGCGGCCACCGGAAATGAGTCACCCTCTGTTCATGTTACCGCAAACGAATCGTTGCTAAGGAAACCCCCTTTCCTCAGCTCCCCAACAATGGTGGTGGCGCGAGTTCGTGTGAAAGGCTCTACTGTGAGCAGTGTAACGACGTGGCCGCGCGTCCACTGGCGCCCTCACCGCCACGTGTTAAAGGTTCAACTGTCAGCAGTGTAACGACCTGGCCGCGCCACCATGGTGGCCTCGTGTGAAAGGGACCTTAGAGCAATTGTGAAACTGGATCGTAGAGTAGCCAACAATAATGTCGTCCATGAGGATCTAGGGATGACGCATATTGGCAAGTTTGTACAGGATACAATAATGACTGTGCTCCCGAAGATGCTTAATCACAGGAATCAGTTGGTGTCTGAAATTCACAACCCTAATGACTACAGGAAACGCTTAAAACATCGTTTGCCCAGCCATGTCCTTGAAGTTAACTTCGACGATGTCAGGAATGTTATCTTCCCCGATTTTTGGATAGCCTAGTTCGCCTCTGGTTCCCCCCCCCCCTATCTCTCTTCTATGACAATCTTCAATCAACCTTTTTATCCCCAGAATGAGGGGAATATTCTTCAATCATCTCGAGGAGGACCTTTGGGGTTTTTTCAGGCTTCTCACCTATCTCAGTGTAATTCCCCTGGTCTATACAAGTGACGAGTGAGTTTGGGAGCTCTGCTTCAGTACCACTCGCAATTGATTCTTCACTCCACTGCTCGATTGTCGATTGTCACATTACAAAGGCCTTTGACCAAGTCTGGCATGATGGGCTCATTTACAAAATGATTACCTACGGTTTCCCTGACGATCTAATTGCTCTGGTTCGCTCCTTCCGTCAAAGAGGACTTTTCGTGTTAAGGTTGGTCTGAACCCTGCGATGTTAATGCTGGTGTACCCCAAGGTTCTGTCTTGGGGCCAGCCTTATTCAATTTCTTTCCATGACTTTCCCAAGTTTGCAAACCCAGCACATGTCATCACTCGACTACAAAAAGCCTTACATCACTAAGTGGCGATTAAAGCTGAATGTCAAAAAGTGCAAGGTCATGTTTATCACTCGCAAAAACCCTCCAAAGCCCCTCTTCTTATTTGGCAAGAAACTTGAGTGGGTAAAAAGCTATAAATATCATGATCGACTCCAAACTAAACTGGAACGACCAAGTCCAATACGCGCTCAACAAGGCAAAGAAAGCGAAGTTCAGTTTGATTGCACTTCTGGGGCGAAACAGCGCTCTTGGTGTAGATAAACTCTTGATATACAAGGTTGTGATTCGAACTATTTTGCTTCATGGAATGCCTACTTGGGCTTCTATTTGCAAATCTAGGTGGAAGGATCTCCAGACCTTCCAAAATGTTGCTCTCCAATCCATTGTCCAACTTGACAGAAGAGTTGCCAACAACCACTCTATCTATGACGATTTGGGGATGACCCGCATAGGCACCTTTGTCCAGACACTTATGAAGAACATGCTACCCAAGATGGAGAACCATGAAAACACCCTGGTTTCTGGTATTCTGGACTATCCACTCGTTGTAAAGAATCCCCTCAGGTTTTGAAGACCGCGTCATATTCTGGATGTCTGCTTTGATGACGTTAACAAGGCCGTCTTCCCCAACTATTGGATCTTTTAGATCCTGCTGATTTTTGGGGACTCTATTCGTCAATCTACAATCTGACTCTCGTCCCTTCTGGAGACTTCTTCTCTGGAGGACTTAAGAGGTTCATCAGGCTTCTCACCCAGTTCAGTGTACCTCCTCTGGTTTACTTTTTGGGCGAGCGTGCAAAATGAGCTTGGCTCCTGGACCACTCGCGTCTTTCCTTTCACTACACTGTTCGATTGTTCACATTACAATCTCATACCTCATTTGGTTTACTTTTTGGGCGAGCGTGTAAAGTGAGCTAAAGGCTCCTGGACCACTCGTACTATCTTTTTTCACTACACTGATCGATTGTCACATTACAATCATTCGAAGCTTGTCGTTATCAAGGTTATTCTTCTCCATTCATGTTAGTTTTTTGTTACTTCATTTATATTATGATTAGATTATTTACAGATATTTATTTAATTATTTTATATTATTATTTAGATTATATGTGGAAAAGTCGTACCGACGTACCACACGACGTTTACTACTTGAATGTTAACCTCTCTGAATTTGTAAATATACATCAATAACCTCCATATCTAACTTTAAATGATTATATCTCGTAAACTAATGCCCATTAGCATGAGTTACTATGCCATATAATAGTGGAAGGGGTGCGTAACAACATATTTAAATTTCAGTTAAGTCCAAACTTAACAGATCTGGTTAGATTAAGGCACTTTGCGTTTAGAAAACGGCAGTTTTCAATAACTTTAGCGCAATTTTCATTTAGATTAAGGCAGATTTCATTTGGGGACGTTCAAGAAATACGTCACGCTCTTGGGGGGGGGGGGTATGAAAAGTGTGACACAGCGTGACATTGGGGTAGGGGGGACTTTACATAAATGTGCCGTCACAATAC
This sequence comes from Rhysida immarginata, assembly GCA_023313115.1. Taxonomy (NCBI): domain Eukaryota; kingdom Metazoa; phylum Arthropoda; class Chilopoda; order Scolopendromorpha; family Scolopendridae; genus Rhysida; species Rhysida immarginata. Next base: position 1,240,188 of record JAHWFO010068719.1, read on the forward strand.
ACATATTCAAAAACTCAATTTCTTTCATAATGAAATTACTTTTTTATTATTTCACATTATTTTATTTTATTATTTTCCTTTCAAATGGAAAATCAGATATCTTTCTGACCCTATTGTGAAGCTATTGTTAGAAAGCTCATTGTTGTTCTCCACAACAGAAGTTTGTTCCTTCAATAAAGCTCCGTAAGATTTATAATGTCCCAGCCTTAAATTAATTAGTCAAAAACTGTGGAATGGAACAACTAAAAAGGGGGGAAACATTTAATCCACAAAGAGAATTGAAATATGTATCCGGTATTTCAATTCTCTCTATGAATTAGAGGTTTGTCCAGCCTAAGGCGTGGATTCCACATGCGTAAAAACAACGGCAGAAACCACACGGCAGAAAATGTTCTGACATCACTTCCTGCACTCTTCTTTCTGCCCGACAGAAAATTCTCTTATCTTTGTAGGCTTTGACTCAATCCAACTCGTATAAAAAAATCACTTTGTCTTCACACACTTCTCTCCATTTTGGTTTTTCAAATAAATTTAAGATAAGCCAACCTGTACGAACAGCAGCTAAGATACAGCGGGGCTTGATGGCTATTTGCGCAACGACTTAAACGTGGTTCCCACACGCGTAAAAACAACGGCAGAAACCATAAAGCAGAAATTTTTTATGACGTCAGTTCCTTCTTTCGTCTCTTCTGCCAGACTGAAAATTTCTGCTTTTTGGAGTTGGCTTGAGTTCAACTTTTAAGGCAGAAGCAGGGCAGAAACAGTTGCTCAGCCAATAGAAAACGGTCTCTGCAGTGACGTCACAGTGATGTCCTCTCTCTTACAAAATAAAAATGTCGGACACTCAGCTCACAAAGGTGAAGAGGCCGAGAAAGAAAATTGATGTAGAAGTGCTAATAGAAGAGGTGCGAAATATATATTTATTAATTAAGTAATCAAATTAAATTAAATAAACAATAATTGAATGCAAAAATTCGATGTGATGATTGATGAGGAATGAACGAACTCTGTACGTACTGTGTGCAGTCTAAGCCGACCATTTAGATCGATCGACGGCTTCGGTGCAGTGCATTTGTGTTGGACAAAACTTCTGCTATCTTATCCTTTTGAGTTTCTGCCATGTGGGACACCTGCAGGAGCAGAAAGTTAAAAGGCAGAAAAAAATACGCCCTGGTTTCTGCTCTCTTGTTTTTTGCCAGTGGGAACCACGCTTTACACGAGCAGTATGGAGAAAGAGTCAATGAAGACAAAATTGACCAAGTATCCGGAGATCTTGGCACAATCCTGCACAATCAAGCCATGTTTTGTCCATTATTATTATACAGAGCACATCATTTTCTCACAAATATTCACTTCTGATAGAAACTGATGTAGAATAATTCTGTTATCCTTTCACTAGAATAGGTACCTGGCTCCACTGAATTTAGTTTAACATTGGTAAATTTTAGAATAACCAAATTCAGGATTTTTTTTTTGGGCCGAATTTAACTAATTGTGTAGAATGTAATTATTAAAAATGCAAAATGTAAATATATGAAAACATGCTAACATAAAATCAATGTATGATTCTCGACTTGATTTGCAATAAAATCCATTGCAAACTAGTTAAAAATCTTTCCCGAACTATGTTAAAGCATCATGCAAAGGTTCGTGGTTGTAGAGATTGTCGAGAATATACACATATTGGCTTTTATTAACATATAGGGTGTCATATAAGTTCATGACTTCAGCAGTGGAGGATACGCATCAAAATGTGCTTTCAAAACAATGGTACTCATATAGAGCATATTATACATGCATAAACCAATATGGTTTTCATAAAAAAAAAATGTTTATTTTTCCTATGTATGAAAACTTATGGGACTCCCTGTAGATTAAGTATCTATTCCATCTGATTAATTATACTATGGTGACAAAATTTGTATGATTTTACGTTCCATTACATGGCTTCTCAAATGTCAAAACAATGTTATCAATGAAGAGACGCTACATTTTTAAAAAACAAAAAAAAAAAATGCCTTTGCTATCTGTGGCTTATCCATATACTTTAGTCATGTATAATTTTTAGTCATGTAACTAATTTTAGTAACGATTAAAGACTTGTTAACCTGTGTCTTCGTGTCTAATTTCGTATACGAATATTGCATAGAGCGCCATTCCATGCTGGTGGTGACCTTTTGAACTAATTTTTTTTTTTGGTGGATATGAACTTCCCATGCCCCCTTGTATATTATTATCAAGTATTATAGCGTTTGGTCCAGTAGTTTTTTTTAATGGCCATGTCAAAATTAACTTTAATTATAATCGGCCCTGTATATAATCGGCTAATGTCATCGCTACTTTGCCAAGGTTACGTATACATTGTTTGTATTAGCATTGTTTGATGGCATTTTTATGACGTAGTGTCATCGCCGGGGCCAACGATATAACGGGCCCCAGCGCGGAAAAGTCACCTGACCATCTTAGTCCAGCCAACAATCCAATTTTCATTGTTTCCATCTTGAATTTTAACAATCAGTATTTTGTCGTTTGTTGGAAATAATGAAGATTGGATTGTTGGCCGGACTACGATGGTCAGGTGACTTTTCCGCGCTGGGGCAACACCTCCTAGAGAGAAGACCTGCGCACAGAAACTGTATACATTGTTATATCAACATCAAACCGCCAAATTTATGGTTTATTATTGGTAGAAATATGATTAACAAAGGCCGGTTTCGTTTGATGTAACAATGTATGACGTTGTTGTGCGCAGGCCTTCTCTCTAGGAGGTGTTGGCTGGGGCCCGTTATATCGTTGGCCCCATGTCATCGCTCTGTTGCCAATGTTAAGTATACATTGTTTGATGACATTTATTATTAACTAGCTGATACACCCAGCGTTGCTCGGTCCGTTTGTTTGATGAAATTTTGCAATATCTGAATCTGAATCTGAATACAAATAAGAGCACTTGAAAAATCCTTAATAAAGTAACTTTTCACTTTGGAAAAACGAAAAGAATTCTTTCAAATTCTCGCATTGGAATTTTGTGTCCAGTTAGGTTTGCCCAGGAAAATTCGATATTCCATCCTTAACATTTTCGAATATCAAAGAAAGGCTAAGAGTACTGAATTAGTTCTGTCTGTATTACAAAACACTTCAGAGATGGATTGAGAGAGTTGAGGAACCCTGTTTACTGCCTCATCAACACGTAACCGTTTCAATAGAGTTGTATTCAGTCACAATGTTCTGAATGTGGCTGTTTATATGGACAATAGGCGCAATCTGACTAAGTCATGTGACCTATGAAGATTTTCTGACTTGCATCTGAGCTGATCTGAGAGGAAATGACGAACGCAAAATCTGACTGACTTGAAAGCTGAAGCGACATCGACCTGCAGAATAGATCATTAGATAGTTCGTGGAGCAACCTAACGTGGCTAATTTGAAAATAAACATGACAATCTATCTGTATATAAAGAAAGATGTTTGTGGGTCTGTGCGTCTGTGGGTCTGTGGATCTGTCTGTGGGTCTGTTTTTTATACAAATCTACAGTTTTATTCCGATCTTGATAAAATTTCGCATACATGACCTTCAAAGCATGAGGAAGGTCACTGTCTACCTCAGATTTCGGAAAAATAATAAATATCGATAAAAAATCGATATTCATGGTTATGGCAAGGCATATTAATGAGAAATATCTCATGACCAACAATGCAAGGCAAAGTTTGTACAACAATAGGTATCAACAATGGTATCAACACGCAATTCACAAACGCTCTGCATGAACAAACAATCAATATCTCATGACTAACAATGAAAGGAAAAGATTGTGCAAGTGTAATTATCCCGGGCAACGCCGGGTACCTCTTCTAGTTAGTAATAAAATTCTCACTGTCCCGAGCCCATTGAAACAGCGTTAACGACAATAAGGCTGCTATCAGCAGCTGTTGCCATTTTCGACAGCGAAGAAAACGAAATATTTTTAATCCTATCGGAATAAAAATTCAATCATTGTCCTGTAGTAAGAGGGTAAAGCTTTCGTATCGAAACGACCGCATGACTTATTTGTGCAGGGGTTCTCAACCTTTCATTTGTATTTGCTGGTTTCTAGGCTTTCTAGTACTCGAGTCTGCCCGGTCATGGGTTCGAATCCCGCCGTGGGCATGGATGTTTGTGTTTGTCCCGGGCTGCGTACTGTTATAACTTGTGTAAAAGGTGTAAAATGACCTTAGTATTCGACGCCAAAAATTTCTAATCAACCAACCAAACACGACAGCAAGCAAACAAACATAAATCAAATCTATAGATTATTCATGTTTTTTTAGAGACTTAGCTCCAGTTTTGGATTTTTTTCATCCTTGGGTAGTTATGACATAGCTGTGTGTTAAATTTCAACATTATTTACTTACTTTTAAAACCGGACATATTTACATTACGCTTTATATGCATAGAAAAGAGAAGACACAGAAGAAGATTACGAGTATTTTTCAGAGAAACTGTGCAGCTAAAAGACAAAAAGCTATTCGGGCGTCAGCAATATCTGAACAACTGGAGCTTCGTCTAGAGCTGAGGGTATAAGAGCTTCTATGTCAAGGGCAAGGGAAATTCTAAGTGAAGATGGGTCTAAAGGATATTCCCCGGTGGTGAAGATGGATATCAAGTTATCCAACAAGCGGATAAATAAAGTCCAAGGCAACGCCAGGTTATCAGCTAGTCTTATATATAAAATGCTAAATCCTCCTGCTCCATGCCAGCAAAACTTAAAAACTTTTCCGCACATAAAAAAACTTACAAACTGTAGCTTACAAACAGTCACACTGCACAAACAAGTTACTGAATGTTGATATTTCCACCATGTAAAGCATGCAAATCAAAAAATTAGCATAAATTACCATACTCACATTCACTTTCATGCGGAAAAGCAAATAAAAGGCATGTTTCAGCACACACAAGACAGAACAATTCCAGGATGGCAAGCTACACTGTTCCGGAAATGGTCAACATGATCTTCTGCTTCGGAGAGGCAAGGAGAAACCTACATGCTGCAATTAGGTTGTATCGAGACAGATACCCTAACGAACGCCATCCATCTCGTCAAACAATGCGTCACATTATTCAAAGATTCGAGGCTACAGGGAATGTTAATGCAGAACGAGGACGACCAAGGGCACAAGGCGACGAGGATACAACAACATTAGTTCTGGCTGCAGTTGCTGCAAATCCCCTCACAAGCAGCAGAGCAATTGCTGCAGATGTTGGGTGCCATCAGAGAACTGTTCTCAACATTCTATACGCACATCATTTTCACCCATACCATATTCATTGTCACCAGGAGTTACTGCCATTGGATTATGTTGCTAGGGCCGCCTTCTGCAACTGGTTACTTACCTGCCTGGATGACAATCCAAACGTCATTCATGAGGTGTTGTGGACAGATGAAGCCCAGTTCACCAGGGATGGAGTTATCAACAGGCACAACCATCATCATTGGGCAGAAGAAAACCCACGATGTCTGCGAGAAGCAACTCATCAAGTGAACTGGAAAATCAATGTGTGGTGTGGATTGTACAATGACACTGTGGTTGAATCGTATTTTTACGATGGAACACTGACTGCAAAACGCTACCCGGCTGAAATTCTTAACGTGGCAGTCAAAGACTTCATTGACAATTTGCCTTGGCCTCGTATCAGCGCACGTGGTTTCAGCATGATGGAGCTCCTCCACATTACGGGTTGGTCGTTCGCGAGCGTCTAAGTGAGATGTTTGGACAACAATGGATTGGCCGAGGAGGACCAGTTCATTGGCCACCCCGCTTCCCTGATTTTACACCAATTGACTTTTTCTTGTGGGGATACCTAAAGGACAAGGTTTATGCTACACAGCCCGCCTCACTGGAGGATCTGGTTCAACGAATCCAGGAAGCGTGCCGAGGAGTGACACCAGCCATGCTTGCCAATGTTTTGGCGTCAGTTAGGTTCCGTGCCTAATTGTGTTATGGTGCCCACGGTCGTCACATCGAGCATTTTGTTGATGAACTTTTTTTTAAACTGTTTGAAGTAACTTGTTTGTGCAGTGTGACTGTTTGTAAGCTACAAATAGTTCACCACGTAATTGTGGGTGAATGGTTGGTCCGATTTGGATGATTTTTTTTTGTTTTGTTTGTTTTTTTATGCTGAACAAGTTTGCAATTGGGTTTTTTTCTCTATCCCTTACGGTTTTTGAGATAAATTTTGAATGTGTCCTAATTTGCATATTTGGGATGATGAAAAGTGCACCATGGGATAGGCCACCCACAACTTCCTATTCATTGGATTCATCAAAATTGACATATCTGCTTCGGTTCAAAAAATAAAAGGGGGGGTTCAGGCTTTTGTATTCACCCTGTATAACTATCAACATTTAAAATAGCACAATAAAATAAATAAAAAAGTCAAATTAAATCCTAAGTAAGTAATTTTGCTATTCTAAATTACGAAATTCATTACATGTATTTTAACTGCAGAAATTTCATAAACGGTTCGTTATCCGGACCCTGTTTATATGAACTTTTGTTTTCATCTCGCTGTGGGTATTCATCAGAAGTTTGTGACACAGGTTTGGTCATGCAGTATCCCCCCCAAAACAGTCTGCCGTTGAAATTGAGCAATGAGGAAGGTAAAAAAGAGACCGACGAGCCATTTTCACCGAAGAGCAAAGCTTACATATAACAGTTGTAGATGTGCTTTTGCGTTAGGTTATAACTGTCAAATTGATAGTAGTGATATCGGTGGAAGGATGGATCATAATGCTGTTCCTATTAACTAAACAGGTGGTGGCCTTACAGTATAACAGAGGGACATCAGGAGTTCCAACTAGTTTCGCCATTTATTCCCGGCTTTGTCAAGGATATACAGCAAGAGGCATAGAAAGGGACTCAGGAAGGGTTAGGGAATTGAGTACATTATAAGTATTAGGGAGGATTTTCAGGTTAAAGAGGAAGGTGGAAAGGGATTTAGCAACGAGGTGGGCAGGAGCTGGGGAATAGTTAACGACGGGGCGTATAGGCATGTTAGGTTTATGGATCTTGACTAGGACATTAAGGTTGGGTGGGCGAGGGTTAGCTGGGATGAGGCGTCGGAGGTATCTGAAGCGTGGGGATTTGTTGATGACATAATAGATTTGTGGTATTTAGAAATGGGGTCGGATGGGAGGGTGACAAAATTGTTAGCGGCGATGAAATCGTTAACTTTATCAATGAACGTAGAACGGTAAATGATAACCGACACGTTACCATTATCGGCCTTGACGACGAGGGCATCGGAATCTTGTAGCTTCGTCTTCAAGATGGTAGAGGCAGCAGCATCAGTGAGTAGTTCCCGGGGTGATCTAGACGCAGACGCTTCTTTGAAGGACTTGTGTATCAGATGTCCGGCGATGGCTCGCGTTGGAGGATGGTCAGTCTGAGGTAGTAGGTTGACGGCGTGCTCGACATCTGAGATGACATCGTGTAAGTCGGATCGTGTTGGCTTCCTATAGACAACGTGCTTGAGGCCTTTGTCGAGGAGTCGCTGTTCGTTGTCGGACAGCTGGATTGATGTTAGGTTAACGACATTGTCGTGAAACACAAAGTCACCTTCAGGAGGATGTGGGCGTGTTGGAGGCGGACGTCGGAGGTCGTCTAGCTTCTTGCACAGGGTTAAGAACTTATGCTCTTTGAAGGATTGCATCCTAACTTCATCATCCTCGAAAAGAGGCATCAGAACATCAGGCGGTATGATGGATGGTGCAGGCGGAATATCTCGTGGTTGAGACGATGCCTCTTGCTGTATATCCTTGACAAAGCCGGGAATAAATGGCGAAACTAGTTGGAACTCCTGATGTCCCTCTGTTATACTGTAAGGCCACCACCTGTTTAGTGATAGTAGTGACTTCGTCACATTGTAACTGGACACATTGTCTTAGCATCGCTCTCCTATTGATAGCGACTTTTTTTTTACTATTGGCAAAACTGTCAATTATCGCAGTCCTGTCAATTAACACAGTTCTGTCCAGGATCTGTCACAGATCAACTGTTTTTAAAATAAAATCGAACTTACAGTTTCCACTGTTGCGGTTACCGTCGTACGCCGGGCTTTCGAATAAAATCAAAAGAGCTGTGTCTGATGCGAACTGTGGTGATTCGTGGAACAAACCTGAGCTAGGAAATAAAGCCAATCTCTCTGTTCTCAAATCCATCTATGGTCATGAATCTTGGATAATGACCGAATGAATGCCGAAATGAAATCCTGCGATGTTCGGCAGGTGTTCTCTACTAGATAGTGTTCAGCATCACTATAAGGCAGTCTTTAGATGTTGAGCCGCTACCTCTCCACATTGAAAGGGCTGTTACTTCGGTATGGCCACATGTACGGATGCCGCAAACTTTCTTCCTTTATCAGGTCGGTGGTCACATAAGAGACCAAGGAGTCGGCATAGAGCTAGGTGACTAGACTACATAGAGCATCTGAGTTAGAGTCGTTTGGTTATTATCATTGAGGACATGCCCCTGATGGCGGGACATCTCGAGCGCTGACCCCGCGACCTTAACGGAAAAGCAGGTTTGTAAAGAAAACATTTTCAGCCTCGCATTCATATTGACAGCGATTTATTTACTATTGGCAGTCCTGTCAATTATCACAGTTTTATCACAGACGAAATTTTATAATTAAAACAGAATTTAAAAAGATTCACCTGTTCTTGCACCGTCATATGACGGGCTTTATTACTAGTTATATCAATAAAAATTCTGACAATTTTGAGTTTCTCAATAACGTTTATTTTAATTATTATACGTAACAATCAAAACAATGACTATTTTCAAATTGTTTGCAATCGCCAATCCTAACAATGGACAGGATAATAATGCTTTCTTATTAGGGGCTTTAGCTAAAAGCTACTTATAAGAATGCACATTTGGACTGTACGTTTACCCATCCACCGTTGCAGGATTAACTTAAAAACGGATTAACTTTTTCAATTCTATTTTCGACAATATCATCATCAAGGTCTTATTTCGACTATATCAACTTTTCAGGCTTTTTCGTAAACCCCTTCAAGTCGATTGCACGTGCTCTAAGAGAGACCTCAAAGAATACCACGATAATGGCATGGCATGTAACAATCGATTCATAGTGAAGAGTCAACAATGAATAAATTGTTAACATGAGCACATGCATGTGATGATCACGTTGTCGAGGCAAAGAACGTATAAGGATAAGAAGGAAAGGCTCGCGTAGACGTAAGTGGCGCCGCCCAAGTCTGGCGGGAAATGTGTGTTGCAGAGAAGACCCCGTTTGATCACGTGATATAAACACAGCCTTCACTTCTTATCCTTATACGTGTTTTGATTGTTTGTGCTGCTATAACAATGCATTTCAGCGCGGCCTCAGCTTATCACATATCTCGCGCGTGTGTTGCTAAGGGTAAAACAATTGTCAAGCAAATTAACTTATGGCCACAAATGTTATTTTATCCTGGTCATTAGGAAACTGTGAAAAGGATAATGATGAACTTTTATTGCCAACTTGAATTCGAAGCAGTTGCAAAGTCTTCTTTTGACTCAGTTCCAATAACTCGAGACACTGTAAATCCAAATTTATTTGAAACAAATTCGGCTGCATGCGTTGCAGGTTTTTTAGCCCAAAAAAAAATTCTTGAAAAAATGAATGCATTGACTGCAATTGATTTTTTTTTTTCATCTTTTCCACGGTCTAATTTTTTGTGGTGTCTGCTTTTAAATCCCTTTTAAAAAAGTAAGTGAAAGAAAGTCATGTTAAAATAAACATTTGCTTTCTTTCTAAAATATATTAAAAATTACAGAATTTAAAAAAAATTACCACATTTCATTATAAAATAATGTTATGGAATAAAATAATTATACTTTCAATATAATAAACCGTGTCAGTAAATAAATGAGAAAATAAATGAACAATAATTTAATTTAGCATTTTAAAACTAAATAAAAAAACTTCAATGAATGCAGGTATAACAAAGCATTTGCTGCCCTCTTTGACATGAGCGAGAGCTTCTCTGCATACCATTTTCCCACCAGGCTGTGGCGGCGCTAGGATCTACAAACTTACACTAAATCAAGTAGAGCTTTCATTCTTTTCCTTAACGTTCTTTGGTCGAGGCTCAATTTCTCATAATACATTACATTACAGCTTTTTGCAATGACTTTACGGCAATTTTCATTTAGATTAAGGCAATTTTCATTCCATTAAGACAGTTTGCATTTAGAAAACGGCGGTTTTCTTAAACATTAAGGCAAAGAATATACAAATTAATCGACGTGTTTACTTTTTACAGTAAGTATAATACCTAATGTATTACCAAAAAATGCGATAATACAGTAAACGATTATGAAATGTCGGCATGTAACAACGCTGTAGAATAAGGACAAGCAAGCGTTATGTAAACGGTTAAATTTAAAATTGTATCCATGACCTCCTGTATTATCGGAAATTACATATCACCAGTAAAATGTAATATCACGGTTATCTCATTCACCGCGGTAAAACAAAAAGGAGGTCATGGTTGAATTAAAGGAAATTCTCAGAATCCCTTCGATTCGAACATGAGACCGTTAAAATACCCGGTCTGGTTAGTTTATGTTATAAAATAAATGCTTAGTAAAATTTTGAAATGCTGGACATCATTTTGAATCAACCTATATATTGCTAAAATATAATTTCTACAGCGCTTTGTTAAAGCGCCTTGCTAGCACCTTCTTCCATCATGGTTTTTTAACAGGAATTTTCAAGAATTTATTTTCCTTTTAAAAGCAAATTAATTTTCTTCGTAAATATTTGCCAAAATATTAATGAAAATTGCCTCAATCTAAATGAAAATTGCGCTAGAGTTATTGAAAACCGTCGTTTTCTAAATGCAAAATGCCTTAAATGAATGAAAATTACCTTTATCGAAGGCTGCTTCTAAAAACTCTCTCCAGTCGCGATCATGCGTAAACGTTTCATGATCAACGCGAGCACTGCATCTAAAAATGACAGAGCGCTCGTCACTGGCGCCTCTAAAACCCCCCGATCTCATCGTCGTGTTGGGAACGCTCAGGATCAAAGTGATCTTATTTCCATCGTGATCACTTCGCGTTGCCTCGCTCACTTTCACTACTTTCGTTTTCATAACTTTCGCAATAATGGCCGACAATGAAAGCATATCCCACCTCGAAGTCCGTTTCCAATGCGGTTTATAGTTTTGTAATAAATCTGTAGGCAAGAACAGGTCAAGATACACGGTAGGGGCGAAGGAGCTGAAGATAAAAGCGAAGATTGTTTTATATATTTTAATTTTTTAATTTTTCTCTTAGGTTTCGAATTTTCTTTAAAGTTTCGTTTTATCGTACGTGCACTCTCGTACGTAGATTTTTAAACACTCTCGTATTTATTAGGCGCATTCGGCGGCGCTCAGATCTGAGAGAGCAGCGTTCGGCGAGCACTTTGGTACTTCCGCCTGAGAAGAAAACGTGTTCGGCACGCAACGAATCTGTCAGAATCTGAGCTCAGACGCTCAGCAAGCTTTTCTTTTTCTGAGTGCTCAGATAGAATATGGCGGCGCTCACTGCGATGCGAAGCTATCAAAAAAGCTACAAGAGCCAAATCATGGCGATGCCCAGTGTACCCTTTCCTCCCTGGCCTTATGATATACTCTTCTCGCGATCGAATATTAATCATGCTGAATTGTTCATTTGATGCAGATTTTTACTTCATGTACATTAAAATTAGTAAAACCGCCGTTTCTTCTTAATATTTGTAAAGTCGGTAAAGCCATTTCTTTCTGAGATAAAAACGCGTTCGGCAACAGCCACTCAGACGCTCAGAAAAGCAGTCAGATACCACGTGATAGTGATGAGCTAAGTCGTGATTCTACGTTCACAGGTATAACTGTGACTGCTACTTTTTGATATCAGTGATTTTTACCTGTGAACGTGAAATCATGACTTGTTTGTTTCCTGCTCCTGAGACAAACGGTGATGATGATTCACTACTATTAATCGTTAAAGCGAACGTGGTGGCGAAGGAAACATTGTTTGATTGGGATAAACAGGAGTTTATTAAAGAGTACATAATCTATAAAGACGCCTTGGTGAAATAAAATGGAGAGTAGTATATTATTTAGTTTTTGTAAATTTGTATTATCGTGATTAATTCACTCCACTTTAAAAAATAAATTAGTTATTTATTTGTGAATTTACCCCCCCCCCTCCTTCATCCGCTAAGAAATTGAAATACTCCACCAAGTTTGTTTATTCAAATTTGGAAAATTAAATAATATAATTCTCGAAAAAATTATGACCCGTTTATTACTTATTTAATTTAGCAAACATGTATTACTTATTTGCCTAAACAATACGTCATTATCAGTGGCATAGCAAGGGTAAATGACGCGCATTTTTTGACCTCGCTCATTGTTAAAGTCAAATAAGTAATACTTGTTTGCTTAATAAAATAAAGGGATCATAATTTTTTCAAGAAATATACAGTGTGATCCTAAAATCAGTTCACGCAGTAACTTGAAAACAGTATCTTTGAGTGAAATGCCTTTTGGATCACCCTGTAGCGCGTATAATTTTATTTTTAATTATTCTCAGTATTTGAATATAAAATTTATTGGAGTAATACGGTAATTTCTTAGCGGGTGGATGGTGATAAACGAGTAATTTTTTTTAAACGGAAGTGAACTTGTATACATTCTGTTGATTTTCCATTTCCCTGGAATAATATACCAAGTCAATGTAACCAATAGCATACCCAGAATTCCTCTGGGGAGGGGGGCATTCACAGACAATTTCTTTCATTGCAATTTTCGACCCCTAAAGCAATGAAAATGCGGGAGGAGTGCAGCTCCTTACTCTCTCCTCACTTTGGCTGCGCCCCTGTTGTTAACTATATTATATCATATAATTGTTGTTATACAGTTTTATATTCAGCTTATTATCATAGTATTAACAAACTGCTTGTAGCTAGTATATATAGGGTGACGTCTCGGTTTTGCGGGATTGTCCCATTTTTCTTATTGGGATTAATTAATTACATGTAATTCAATTAAAAATTATTGATAACATCGATATTTGACCAAGTCTCCCGGTTTGATTTTTTCCAAAATTTGGTCCCTTATATATATGTTTCGTGTTTGATCATTTTATAACTAATGTATAGACAATGAAAGTAGTTGCTATCCCTCTGAGTATACAAATGTCTAGTAATTCACCCTTGCTCCCCTCTGCGTACAATTCTGGATAAAGAAAAATCACGGTATTCCATGAAAATATCACTAGAATTAGATATTACATCTATTGTTTATCAATTGCAGATGCAAATAAAATACATATATCAAGAGCCTTTATATGCTCTTATGTAACGAAACTTTATGTACGAAATATTATCGATAAACGACATAGAAACAAGCACTGGTATGAAGTGCTTGGTCAATTAATCAACGATCGCTAGAAAACATCACGGAAAAAGCGAATGCTTTCTTTCCTGTACATTCTGATTGGTTAAAAGAGTTGTAATCGTTAACGCATGCGTCAGTTTCCTCGATTGACCGTGAAACAGTGAAAATCTCACGTAAAATAACCACGGCCTACGAGATAGTAAATAGGCCGCGAAAATAACGATAACAGGTTCGAGAGTAACGTTTGTGAAAATCACTGGTAACGGTTTCGAATGATCGAGAGTAGCAGTGATTACCTGTGAAATATCACTATCAGTGAAAAAGTCACAGGTAGTGAAATCACGCTCATTACTACCACGTGACAGTTCTCTCAGATCTGAGTGCCACCGAATGCGCCTATTGTCATAAAAGAATAAATGCATTTAAATACTATGGTGTTGCCTTGTTCACTTTCACTACTTTCGCAATAATGGCCGACAATGACAGCATATCCCACCTCGAAGTCCGTTTCCAATGCGGTTTATAGTTTTGCAATGAATCTGAAGGCACAGAACAGGTCAAAATACACGGCAGGGGCGAAGGAGCTGAAGATAAAAGCGAAGATTGTTTTATATATTTTAATTTTTTAATTTTTCTCTTAGGTTTCGAATTTTCTTTAAAATTTTTTAACACTCTCGTATTTATTGTCATAAAAGAATAAATGCATTGAAATTTAATAAATCCTCATCAGATTATAATAATGGACAATAAAAATAAATAATTACGCTTAAAACAGAAAGTTTGAAAGCGTAACGAGTTTCTGTGGCAGTTACCTCTTATTTACTGATCGGGCAGTTATCTCGTGGCCCTTGGCGCTGCCATGAGCGGGTGAATAGAGCGGGCGCGGCGCGATCAGGGGTAAACGATCACGTGATTGAAAATGAGCGCTCGAGAATTTTTAGAAGCACCCTAAGTGAAATTTGCCTTAATCTAAATGAAAATTGCGCTAAAAGTTATTGAAATCTGCCGTCTTCTAAGTGAAAACCGCCGTAAAGTCATTACAAAAAACTAACTTTTTGCTGAAGCTCCTAATAAGCACGTTTTTTAAGTTCCGGTATTAATAGAAGTTCAAAATGCATTCAACGTATACAATTTTTAATAAAATATCTTATTTAGAAGTGAAACATAATTTATAATATAAATGAACAATTACTCGAAACTTATATGCAAATCAAGTTTATATTTAAACGTATCAGTCTGTGATGCGTACATGCAATTCCTTCTTAAGTGACTATTTATCATTTTTCTATCTAAATAAAAACATATATTCCCCCAGTTTTTCTTTTCTTTTCAAATGAACTAAACTTACAATACATGTACTTACGACGATCTTCTTTTGTTGTAACATAAATGTGGGTGCAATCATTCGGTGAAATCTAATCGAGCTATAATTTTTACAGCTCTGAAGTTGAAATTTATGGAAACTATGAAATCGAAAGTAAAAGTGGAATTCACGCAGACGCTGTGAGCGAGGCTTTTCTTTAGCAACGCTCCCTGCTCCCTGCTCACAGCCGCGTGGGTGTTGTTAGAGCGTAACATCGGTAAACACATGAGCATTTTTTCTTGAAAGAATTGAGTAAAAATGTACTGATTGAGTTATTCGAACAATGTCACACAGCTGTGTCCCTAATTGTACAAATGAACGGCTCATAATTTCCCAAAAAATGAAGAGCGCAGTAAACTGTAGCATAAAAATCAAAAAAGACATTGGGCCTTTATTTCAGGTTGGTTCTTTTTATTATTGTTACAAGTTTTTGTTATTGTAATCAAAATACTTATTCCAAATATGTATCACGTTTAGAAATAACTTTAAAATCAATGGGAATTTTCAATACATATTTTCAAACAGATTACGAAACACAATCAGCGATCACTCATGATTTTCAGATAAAAAGGACACGAAATGGAAAGGATGTTTTGACTGCAGACGGTTTTCCTTCAGTATTTAATTGGAATACGAAGAAGCGAAAATCACCCAAGAAACGAACCCAAGAAATCATCATAGGCTTGGAAAAAAAAAACGTATGATGGAGCGCACTTCACATTTGGCGGGATTCTGAATCGGCACAGCCATTGTAAATACATGTTACTCAAATTAAACTCCACGTAGCAATGAGGAACAGCCGAGAGAGAGTTACTGGAAGGCTAAGCACCCAGCGGATACAATGTATTCACAAAACACTTGTTCCCGTTTATGGAAGCATTACGAGTCGTACATGGAAGTAATGATTCTAAGTCGTACTTGAGTATTATGGAAGCAAAAACATGGAAACATTATGAGTCAACAAAAGTGGTGTCGTGAATTCTGTGGAGGCAGGATCGATGTTCATGACGAACATAAGAGCGGTAGGCCGTCTGTGGTCTCTGATGGACTTCTGCTCTTCTTTCTTAACCTGAAGAAACATTTTGCTGCGCAACGCTTTCACGACGATGAAGCAATCAAGCACGAGGCTGAAATGTTCTTTCAGCAGCAGGCGCCAGAATTCTATCCCGCCGGAATGGGATACAAAAACTATAACCTAGACTTAACAAGTGTTTGGACAAGACTTAACATTGTTTCGACAGTGTTTCGGCAATTATGTCGAAAATTAACCCTGTATTACTATAAGTTGTTAGTGGACATTTTGTCGAACATTTTTTGAAAGAATAATAACAGTTTTAACCTAACTTTCCGGACACGCCACGTACATTCTTGATGCTCCAATACAAAATCCAAAAATTACAGTTGAGGAAAATTTAGCTGTAAATAATGGGAAGATTTCTGAAAACAGAGTATAAAGAAACCGACTTTGATGAAACTTTCACTATCGTCTAACTATAACCAGTCTATATCTTGAAAACTACTGAACCGATTTTGATGAAACTTGGACTCTTCCCTAAGTTGAAAGATACTTAATCCAATAAAAAAAGAATTATTGCAATTCGATTTCTAGTTTCTGAGAAATACGTGGACAAACATACATACATTCCAAAATAGTACCTACATACGAATCGAATTGATAACCTCCTCTTTTTTTTTTTGAAGTCGGTTAAAAATACATAACTGAAATGAAAATACGTAACTGAAAGATGATCGAAACGAAATTGAAATTGATCGAAATGAAATTGAAATTGAAACCATGATCGGAAAACTGTTTATAAAATACTTACAAGATTAAACAGAGTATAAAAAAACGACTTTAATGAAATTTTCACTATCGCCTAGCTATATCAGTCCATGGGGTCTAGGCTGAACTCATCGACAAGCTGTCGATCTCGACAAAATCTAACCGTCGATAAGTGGCTTATTACACATTTATACACAAATTTACACACGTATGGCTAGATGATATACACTGATATACACAAGTTTACACGCATTTACACATACTTTTAAACATTTATCCATGTATACACATAAATACATATATAAACACATACCTGTAGACACACTATATTATTATTTTCACAGTTCGAGTTTCGTAGCACAAGAGAGTACTTCAGGTATGTAAATATTTTTAAACAAGTTTTTGTTAATATTTTTAGAATATGTGTATTCTTGAGCTGTGTGTATTTAGCCTGCAGGCCGGAAACGAAGGAAAAAAGATTTTAATAAGAAATCTGTTGCGAAATTCTGAAATAACGATCGCCAAGTGCATAATCGACTGCTCTTGAATTGTAGACAAGAATGGCAGAATTGTAGGCAGTTATCGATGGTCAAAGTCTACACTCGAAAATCGACGGTGTAAAGTCTGTACACTGTAGACTCTGTAGATAAGTAGACAAGTGTACACTGTAGACTCTGTAGACAAGTCGTGTTCATGCTAGCTCGAATCGACAAATGCGTCATTAACCACGTGACCATCGACACTTGTCGATGAGCTCAGCCTAGACCCCCATATCTTAAAAACTACTGAACCGATTTTGATGAAACTTTGATTTATCCCTAAGTTGAAAGATACTTAATCCAATAATTAAAGAATTATTGGAATTCGATTTCTAGTTTCTGAGAAATACGTAGACAAACAAACAAGCATACATACATACTGTAGCGTATAAGAAAGGAATTGTCGATTCCCGGCACGCTCAGCCTTTTCCACAAGGGAAACCCTTTAAGTAATAATCCCTATGCCTAAAAGTAAAGAAAACAAGACCAATTCCCCAAAACCAGGAATTCTAGTAATTAATTATTTAATCTAATATTAGTAAATAAAATAAAATTTTTAAGAAAAGAGCAAATTTCAGTGTAAGTTAAAAGCATAAGATTACAAAATTGTCAAAACCCTCTAAATTCCTTTAATATAAGCAGTATAAAAAGATACGAAACCACACGCGTTCCAAACAAATATTTCCTTTATCACAACAGTTAAAGTGGTAATAAAAAGAAAAAAGAAAATAAAAATTTCGTGGCAAGAGATACATAAAATGGATTCTGGCACTACATCCTGAGGAAGCTTCACAATTTGCTTGAAGGATCCGAGCATACGAAAAGGATGAAACGAGAAAGAGTCCAAAACTAGATGTCAAAAAGTCTCTCAAGAGTTCAAGGGTTGAACAATAAAACCTGCGCTGCGCCGGAATCTCCAGAAGTGGAACAAACGACCGTCTGTATTCAGAAGTGATAACCACTGGATTGGAATAACATGTTGCATTTGTTTGGAAACGAAAAAAAAAAATATGTATAATTAAATGAAAGCAGGTGAGCAATAAAAATTCAACAGAAAAACAATACTAAAAGAGCAACGGAAGAAATTCAGAGTTCTAGATTACGATTGGGGGAAAGTTTCCTTTTTTTAGTTGAGTTTCTTTTTATACCAAATCCACAAAGAAAACTAAGATCCGAAAGACTCCAATAGGACAAAAGATGATTCCTAGCCCTGGAAACTAGCAGAGGAGGAGAGGAAGGAACCTGCTTGAGAAAAAGTCCAACAAAGAAAAAAATTCCTAGATAAACAGAAAAATTAAAGAAAAGTAAAGAAAAATAAAACTAAAGTGAAATAAAATAAGATGGAGCAATGGACAAAAAGAAAAAATAAAATAGAGATAATTAAATGGGTTAAAATGAAATAAAAAAAATAAAATAAAAGCAGCAGTAACTTCAAGGGAAAAGTGAACTTAAAAGAAAATACATTCAGAAATAAAAACAAACATAACAAAAGTGGGATCCATACGTTCAAGGAGTAAGGATATGATCAAGGACGCACATCACAGGGGCAAACTAGACACATTTATTGGGTTCGGAAACACGGACAGACAACGATCACTGGCACGTAACGAGGTTCTAGAAAAAGAGGGAGGAAAAAAAAAGGCAAAATGGTGTAAAAAAAAAAATACCATAAGCTAAAGTAAAATGAAAACAAAACAAAGTAAAAGTCTCAAGACAGGATTCCAACCAAAACACAATATTGAACAGGGGCTAAAATGCTGAAAAAGATTGCGCATATTGTGTCCGTCGGAAATACAATGGAATGAATCGTTGTATTTGTATTTGTTTCTTTTCTTCTTTTAGCTACTCAATTTCTAAGCAGGCGTTGCTCGAGGATACGGTTTATCGACAGTTTAGTTGTGAAGTAATAAAGCTCGATATCAGGCAGAAGGAGGAAAGCTCGGTAACGATTATCGTTAGCGCTCACCATAAAAACTGCAGGCGTAAGAACGGAGGATATGGCTGACTACAAAAATCTTGCATCATGCTAATTGAATCCTATTCCATGTTAATTTAAAGTTACAGAGTTAGCCATTTTTTTTTTTTTTTTTTGATCGGAGCTATGTTTTATTCACTACGGGAGGAAAACGCAGTTCGACAACGAGGGGAATCCCGGCTCCATTGCCGAAGTCGCAATCATCTTTGTAGAACATCCAAATGTAGCTCTTGACCAACTTGGTTTGCCATTTCTCTGGATGCCATTACCCTAACAGCGAGGCGTCGTTTTATTCCAAAAGCCTTTTTCGATCATCGGGTAGTGAATTATCCAGGATATAAGTAATTCTTCAGGCAGGGAATAAGCTTTCCATAAAATAATAATAGAGCAAATCCATTGCTCGTCATGAGTGATGAGGCTTGTTGGCTTCCATTCCTTGCTGATGTGGTTCAGAGCTTGAGAGATGGCAACTACCTTTTTTTCGTACAAACTTATTCTTCCGTTAGAGCTCCAAAAAATTGAGGCGGACGACACTCTAAAAGAGGAGCCCCTCATAACAAAGCGACCGCTCGGTTAACAATACGACGAAACTTGTCGTATTGGAGATTGCTTACCGCAACAATCTAACTGAATAAATAAAATCTTGTAAACATTCCAAGTAGGAGCTTTAGCAGAGAAGCAGAAATTCATTTATACATTTATGAAAACGAAATACCCCCCCCCCCCCCCAGTAGGGTAAAGCAAGTAGCAGATCCTGCAGTCTTCTATTTTTACTCTTTTATCTGCATTTTTTACCTCTCAGCAAGTTTTTTAATCAAAAAATTAATTTTCTCGAACGTAATATGTAGAAAATGTAAAAAAGCTCGTATTTTCTTTCCTTTCTCATCATTTCCGAACATATGATATATCACAAGCCATATGTTGCCATAGTTCTAAACACCAAGTGATTGCCACCCCCGCAAATCCGACCCCAATGGAACAACTGGGCCTAAACTTCATAGTAATGTAGATCTTGCCTAGAGGAATCTGGATACTGAATTTCACGTCTTTACGTGCCTAAATAGATATATTGTTCTCTCTGAATCCCACCCCCCTAATTCCGACCCCGGTGTACCAATCAAAACCAAGCTAAATAGTGCAGCTGGACATGCCCATAGGAAGCTAATTCCGAATTTCAACCTTCTACCTCAAAAAGTGTAGAAATTATGAAGGGGTACACAGTTAAGACATTATAAAACCAATAAGTAGCTCCATTCTTCCGCTACTTAATAATTTAGATTATGAGTATTTGAGCAATTGTGCGTCGACAAAGCGGTTTCGCGTGCGCGCGCCGATGTCAGTAATGCTTAAAAGATGAACAGAAAGTAACAATATATTCCTTCTTGACAAATCGATGTTATACGACATGCCATTATCTTGGTATTCTTCACACTCACTGTTTTAGCACGTGAATACGACTTGAAGGGGTCCACGAAAAATTCTGAAATGTTGACACGGCCGAGCTAAGACTTTGATGGTCATATTTCTGAAAACAGAATTTGAAAAAGTTAATCCGTTTTCAAGTTATCGTGCAAACAGCGGACGGCCGGATAAACGTACAGACCAAGGGCGCATTCTTATAAGTAGCTTTTCTGCTAAAGCTCCTAATAATGGTCAAAAGCGACGTCGATTCTAAAAACATATTTAGATATACAACTTAACAAATTAAGTGAAAAAAAAAATAAAGATCATATTCTTAGCTTTAAAAAAAACTTTCACAAGCAAATTACTTATATTAGTAAGCGCCTAAGAATTTGCTAATACCCGCGACAGTGAGTTAACACTGAAATCCTATAAGCAGCAAATATATTCTGAAAAGGAAACTTCCTGAAAAAAATCAAAAAAATCTTATGATTCGAAAAAGTAGAGTCAAGTACTTAACCCGAACGAATTCATTTCACAAATTCCTAGCAAGAAAACCCGGTCGATGTATAGTCGTCAACACTCCCTAATAAATAATATTATTCACTATATATATAAAAAAAAAAAAAACATTGACATAATCTTGCAACTACCTGGCCAAGTATAAAATAAGGGGAACATATAAATATTTCCTCACAACAAACGAATGCAGATAGGGACGAAGACCAAACTTCATATGAACTCGAGCAAAATTCCCAAAAAAAACACAACGTAACATGAGCACGTCATGTGCACCCTTTAATTAATCGTACAGGAGGGGTCCACTGTAACCTCCCTTTAGCTTAGGAAGATGAGAGTATTCTTTTCAGCTGAGTAGACACTCGAGTCACTTACCAACTTCAGATGAAAGAAGAAGATAACAACAAAAAAACGCGAAATATTTAAATCGCGTGAATAATAAAAAAAAATCCAATAATGGCCCGGAAAAATCCTGGTTTCGATCGGAAGCCAGTAATAAAAGGGGTAATTAAAGAAACGGAGAAACCTGATAACCAACGCTTGAATGAGTTAATAAAAGTCTTAAGACAGACATAAAGCCAAAATGTCGGTCAAGCTAGACCAGATTGACAAGAAAAAACCGTAATGGAGACCGTAAGAGGAAAAAAAAAAATTCCCAAGAAATTAAAGTGCATAAGGCAAAAAAAGCACGCAACAATACATACATACACACACGTATGAAATTTGGCATACTTGCTTAGAAGCCCAGGGAGACTAACCTACATGAATTTTGTGCAATTCCAACAATATTACCGAATTGATAACCTCCTTTTTTTTGAAGTCGGTTAATAAAGATCGTATCAAAATTTGATTCTAATTTAAGAGGGGATGGGGTTTTTTTTTCTGCTGCATCGGAGCAATTGAAAGAAGCTGTCTTGTCTGTTTGTGTTTTAAAAGCTACTGGTCAGACAAAATTGATAAAAATGTTATTTCTGGAGGGATGATTTTTTTTTTTTTGAGTATTTCAAAGTGTTTGTATTAAAAACTGAAATCAAGAAAAGAATTCGATTCTTTTTTTTTAATTAAAGGGATGGAGATTAATAATAAGGTGGACAGTTGTTTATCATCATATTTTGACGGATTCCATCTATAAAAATATTTATTGAAGCTCATTAGAAGGAAAATGTCATAGAAGAAATGTAAACTTCCACTTGAGAAATAGATTCTATCATGTTTTCAAAAATTGTTAAAAAAAAAAAAAAAAATCTATAAAGTTGAATTTACTATTTTGTAAAAATGATAAAAGAATTTTCAAAAATCTCGGAATTAATTTGGAATTACTGATAAATTTAATTTCTTAAAAAATAAACTTGAGTTTTATGTAATCTATATACAGGGTGTTTCTAAATGGAAGGACAATAAGTACCTAGCGTGATCATTTGCATGATAACAAACTTAAAGTTCCTTATGCAAAATGTCCAAAACTCAAATTTTAAGGGTCTAAACATCACGCGAAGTTTTCTAAAAGCTGATACCGTTTTCTCGTGGCATAGCGTAGTAGTTCATTATGCAGAAAGTTCATAATTGACGTAACGACGCAATTTAAATTTTGAGTTTTCGACATTTTCAATAAGGAACTTTTTGCTTCTATTGATGCATGGAGTCACACTATGTACTTATTGTCCTTCCATTTAGAAACACCCTGTATATAGATTACATAAAATTCAAGTTTATTTTTTAAGAAATTAAATTTATCAGTAATTCCAAATTAATTCCGAGATTTTTGAAAATTCTTTTATCATTTTTACAAAATAGTAAATTCAACTTTATAGATTCTTTTTTTTTTTTTTTTTTTTTTTTTTTTTTTTTTTTGTACAATTTTTGAAAACATGAGTTAAATCTATTTCTCAAGTGGAAGTTTAAATTTCTTCTATGTCATTTTCCATTGAATGAGCTTTAATCTCCTTTCCGCAACAGTCTTTTTTTCTTCAACTTCAATAATGATCTCTCCAGACGAGTTTTCACTTTACGTTTCCTATAATTGATTTAAGAACCCCTTGTTTTCTTGAATATTATTGTCTCGTGGACTTTGTGTAAGGTCAATCGACCTTTTATTATTTCTTATAACGGTAATCAGTGCGTGAGGTGTTATGGTTGCAGTGGTGTCGCGAAAGAGCTGACCGAGTTGAATGGGGGCCTGTCGTTTTCAGTAATGAGAGCAGATTCTGCCTGCACACAAAAGATGGACGCCAACGAGTGCGACGAAAACCAGGAGAGCGACATCTTCCACAGTGCATTCGTCTATGACACACAGTTTCAACACGTGTCGGTGCATCAAAATAGACAGCATCGATATACACCCATTAGATGGTGCAATTCATGTACGAGAAAATGCAGGTAATTTATTATCTGCTTTTAACGTCTTAGTAACTTATTATTTCCAAATGTATTTACACTGGCTTATTTGGAAAAACTCTTTAAATAATAATTAAGTTTAACTTTATTTTAGTACATTACGTTAGAAATACTTCGCTTCTATTTTAAATGGAAAAAAACAGTTTAAAAATAAAATTCATTTTATAAAATATGTAAAATATTGTATTGCTGTAATGGTTGTGAATGGAACAGTGCAAGGTACGTCCAGGAGATTGCTGAACCTGTTCTTCTTTGTTGCAACAGGAGGGTATTGTGCTGTTCCCAGCAGGATAACGCATGCCCACACACTGCCCATGCTAACTTACGAGCTCTCCAACACGTCGTTCATCTTCTTTGGCCAGTACGATGTCCAGCCTTGTATCCAATTGGGCATTGTAATATGTATTTGCAGTGGAAACCACGGTCTATATACTCGCTATAATCCGACAGTTACTGGTCTCACTACAGTTGACTCGCGATAATCCGACAGTTACGGGACCGAGGGAGTGTCGGATTATCAAAAATGTCGGATTACCAAAGGTTGATTTTAGAACTTATGTGTGTGCGTGTCTGTGTCTGCAGCAGTGACTTCATCCGACGCGGCGTCGGACTACAGAGCGTGGTGTCGGATTATCGCGAGTCAGCTGTATATGAAAAAAGCTGCAAGGCAGTATGGGAAAGCACATCATTACTTTTTCACCTCCGCCCCGTAAAGTAGTCTCCGACTGCGCACGCGTTGTGCTCAAAAACATGAAGCACTGTTTCAGTTTCATTTTAGCCTCTATGGATCCAGTTTCTTTTTTATTGGCTGCGCGTTGATCTGAATGAAATGACAATTGGTAACATGGCTTTCCCATACTGCCTTGCAGCTTTTTTCATACAGTGAGACAAAGTATAGATATTCATTGTCATCGAGCTTCGGCCATTTTCCATTGTTTCGAGAAGCTAAGGAAAACAGATCGCGCCAGCTGCCGCATAGATCGCATTATAGCCGACCGCAACCAACACCTCCTAAAGAGAAAGCCTCTGCACGGAAACCGTCATACATTGTTACATCATCATAGTAGTGCAAATGCAGGGCTTATTATTGGTAGAAATACGAACACCAATGCACTACTATGATGATGTAACAATGTATTACGTTTCTGTGCAGAGGCTTTCTCTTTAGGAGGTGTTGCCGCAACCTGCGATAGAGATTTTCATTGAAACTGAATACGAAAGTAAAGTTTCTGTCTGCCGATAGGATGGCGCTGCAGGCGCAGTTGGGCAGATTGTACATGCAGCGCCACTTTTCAATAGAGTTCCCGCCCTACCGGGAGCTAGAAACTTTAGCTTCATTTTAACAATGGAGCTCGATGACCATGAATATCTATAGACCGTGGTGGAAACAAAGGCGAAGAAAAATAAGTACAGAATTTTATTTCGGGCCCCCCCCCCCCCCCCCAGGGGGCTTTGATTGTTTGGGGGTTACGCCTGCCCTCCTAGTCCAGGGGACCATAAGGCAGACACAGGAAGGGAAGGATAAACCTTTATAGAGAACCTTGCGTAACAACGACGGTGAAAATTCAATCACAAAAAACAAAACTATTCTGTCCAAGCTATGTTGAATCTCACAGAAAGTTATCTGACGATGCAATAAACGAGTCGCCTTTTACTATACATATATACATATAACGCCATTCCTCACAATTTGGGTGGTCTAACAACCACAGTTTTCTCCCTTTCCTTTTATTTTTTTAATACATAAAAACATACATACAAATATTCATCCACATCCACACACACACACACACACACACACACACACACACAAACACACGCATACATGAATATACACACTTATACAAATGTATATTTTAATGAAATATTACCTCCTAAATATTGGTAATTATTACAATACTGAGTGATTCCAGTAAGAAAGTAATACTAGAGGAATAGCCCCCTTTCAGAAAGAGTGAGCAAGGATTGCAGACTTCGCAAACTGCATTAGGTCAGTTAACAGGTTGGCACTCATCAAGGTTTGCTTCTGGTAAGGAATGGCGTAACCCTTTCTATTAAGAGGACACAAGGGGTCATCTTCCCTTAGCTTAAACCTCTGCAGGTATTGTAAAAATGGTCCATGACCTGTAATGAACTGGACCGCATACGAAGACAGATTCAGCATGACCGTTGAGACCTTAGGAATATAATTATAAACAGGTCTACCTTTGACACTCGAGGACCATTGCTCCTGCCAAGTCGTGATAATATTTGAGCGTAGAGTATTCTTGTAGCTCTGGAAGGAGGGCTGGACCTCTGAGTTGAGACGAGCGGGAAAGGCCAGGGCAGCATTCTTTGCTGCTCTGTCTGCTGCCTCATTGCCAGGTATTCCTATGTGGGCTTTCACTCAGACCAAGGAAATTTCGAAGCGCTGCCTCACCTTGGATAAAATCTGCTGAGCAATTAGCACTTGTTTAGTGGTGGTCTTATTGCTGACAATAGCCATCAGAGCAGACTCAGAGTCAGAGAGGATGGCTATACGGTCGTGGCCTGCTCCCTTGAATTCTGCCAGCCACACTAGGGCTTCAGAGATGGCTTGCACTTCAGCCTGGAAGACAGAACAGGTGGGCTGAAGGCTGAAGGAGGATTGTCCTATAATGTCCTTGCCTCTAAAAGCCACAAAAGCCCCTCCAGTATTTTCACCTACGTGTGATCCATCTGTGTATATTTCCAAGTCAGCCTCGTATTTAGGAGCTAGCCAACTGTGTATCGGTGATGGTAGTGTAGGTCCAGGAAGGTCTCGACTCAGCAGCTGATAGAGGTGGCTCATATCCCAGGTAACCATTACTCCGTGCTAGTTGTACCCTGTAGCGAGCTTCTGCTTCCAAGTGAAGTGGGGGACACCCTGCCAGGATGCTTAGGGACTCATTAGCAGTCTTGCGATATGCTCCTACAAGGGCCAACAGGAAGGGGCGCTGAGAAGCCCAGAGGCGGTTTCTGATACGACTGTCTTTTGCCCTGAAACCCCAAACTTCTGCTCCATACAGGAGCATGGGCTGAGGGGGCTGAGCCTATTCTTCTAGCGGGAGGGGGGGAGAGGCGTAAGAAATAGTTGACAAAGTGGAAAAATTCGGGGGGAGGGCTGCGGCCCCCGCGGCCCCCCCCCCCATTGCTGCACGTACGCTATCTGTCGGAAGAAACGAAAACTTTGCGCGCGCACTATGAAAACTTCAAAGAATGCATATCTCAAGTTTCGCATTCGTACCATTGTTGGGGACGGATAAAAAAATTGTGGTGCATTACTTTCTGGGCTACCCTCATACTTATTTGTTTAGAAAAAAATAAAAATCCCTCCCACTTCTGTACTCAGGGCCGTACCCAGGGGGCTGCTGCAGCACCCCCCGAAATTGGCCACCATGTCAACTAAATCTGTTACGTGGGGGACCCCCCCCCCACAAGCAGAATTGGCCAGCCCCCCCGAAAAAAAATTTCTAGGTACGGCCCTGTGTGTAAGTGATGTAGGTTACAAGCAACGTGTCATCATTGAATTTCTCACTGTGGAGCAAGAAACGTTTGGAAACATTCACAAACGTTTATGTGCAGTTTATGGAGCATCAGCAGTCGACAGAAGTACGGTTGCTGTGCACAGAGGGAAGAGAAAGCGATTTGGCAGAGCTCCAAGATTTGCCGCGGCTGCGTGACCAGAACAAGGACTGGTACCATAGTACTACTTCTAATACTATGCTGGTACCGACAGGCCATACACGCCCTTGTGTCTCGCTGGAGGAAGGCCATGGGACGGAGATTATGTGGGAAAAGAGGGAGTGTAGAAGAAACACCAATCTTTCATGTATATAAGTTTCATTGTGTTCAATAAATAATAATTGAAGAAAAAAATTGTGGTGCATAACTTTCTGGGCTACCCTCGTACAAACGTCAAATACGTATAATGTAATTTCAATTTTTGACTTAAAATTAGAAATTGGCACAAAAGCCCACAGATCCTATGAGGAATAAAAATAATTTGGTTTAGCTATCAATAAACCTTTCACAAGCACAAAGTTTATTTGTTAAATAGTTAAAGCTGGAAAGACAATTTTAACGAAGACCAAATTAAACTGGCGGCAGCTTAAACGATAGCACTGTGGTGCCCGGCACGAAAGAAACAGGAAACTGGCGCTTGCATAAATGAAAAAAACCTCGTTCAACCACTCAAAAAGGGAAAAGAAACGGGGCATTATTTATTACTGATATCAGGAATAAGTAATACCCCATTTCTTGTTCGTTTCTGATTGGTTTAACGAGGTTTTTTCATTTACGCATGCGCCATTTCCTTTTTCTTTCGTGCCGGGCACTATAAATTAACAAGACTATTTGAAAGAGTACTACGGCCACGGAAGAATGCGAACCGCAGTTTCAGACACAAGAGTCGGTTCCATATGCGTGAGTTCCACTGCTCGTGTTATCTTAGAAGATTAATTGGCGGCATCTTAGACGATAGCACTAAATTAACGAGACTCAATTTAGAAGAGTACTACGGCCACGGAAGAATGTCAACCGCAGATTCACATATGTGAATCGGTCACAGATACGTGAGCTCCACTGCTCGTGATTATCTTAGCAGAGGTAAGTGAAAACCGCTCACCTGAACCGCAAGAAGTAGTTAACATACGTTCAGGTTTCGAAGTATGCTGTGGAAGTCACCTAGCACGTCCAATACGCAATACCGTGCTGCAGGGATAAATCCTATCGCAAATCCACCGAGGTTAAGTAGGAAGGCTCCACGGGAAAATTCCAATGACTCGTGTAAGAGCACTTGACGCTATATCTTCGAAATATCCAATGAAGTTCTGATATTCCTGGAAATTCAGGTTAAGCACAGTTACAAAGTTTATGACGGAGTTAATGCAAAACTGAACGGGAAATCTGTGTATGGTTGCGATGAATTGTTCTTCCATAATTCAAACAAATTCACTTTTTCCACAAGAGATATATCGCTGGTCCCGAACAGATTTCGCTCGAACGTATTATCGAGCCATTCCCGATTTTCTTTCCTCCGTCTTGATCGATTCGCTCGATTCTTTCCTCTCGAAAACCCTCAACGTCTCTCGCTTCAAAATTTTCAAATCGATCACCTGATCGCTTCCCTTTCGTCATCCCTTCATCCTCCTCCTCATTCGCTCTCGCTGAATAGTATGAGGATGATGTCACCGGCGATGACGTAACCCAGAGATGTTGGTTTCGGCATAGTATTAGATGTCACCTTCTAATACTATGGTTTCGGTTCCTCTTCGAAAATCGCCGTGACGAGGAGGATGACGTTTGTCGCTGATGCCATTGAATAAAAGTATCGCGTCGAATAATTCTTAAAACTTGGGCGTGACAAGCATGTTTGGAAGATGATGGGACGGTACATCCATGATCGCAGCACACCAGCCTTAAAGGTGGATTCCTATAGCTCGTGTTTTTGCGTGAAGCTTGAAGCTTTTAGCAGTTTGCCTGTGATTTTTCAAGCTCAAGCCAT
Organism: Rhysida immarginata; assembly: GCA_023313115.1. Classification (NCBI taxonomy): domain Eukaryota; kingdom Metazoa; phylum Arthropoda; class Chilopoda; order Scolopendromorpha; family Scolopendridae; genus Rhysida; species Rhysida immarginata. The sequence continues at coordinate 1,269,077 of JAHWFO010068719.1, forward strand.
CCTAAACACCAAGCTGATATGCGCCAGTTGCGTGAAACGAGAGGATTTTCAAGCAGTTTTTCGCTTCAGGCGGATATCTATAGGTCAGTTTGATTTTAAAGCAATTTACTGTTAATGGACTTCTTAATTATGTTTAAGTGTTATTTTATTCATTTTATTTAATTAATTTGCGTATTATTTTTCTTTATTTATTTACTAAAGTTAATCTAATAATTAAAAGCTTTTTTTATTTGAGTTTTATTTATTGTAGTTATTATGAAACGCGTCGGCGAAATTCAAAATAAATATCACTATTTATTATTGTTAAATTGGAAATATCTTATCCTTTTTACAAAATACTTTTAAGATTAATTATCAATAGCATTCTTAAAATGCAACGATTGGCGTTTTTGCATTGACAGGTAACATGTTTTTATGAATTCCCACATGAGATTTCTGGCGAGGCAGGTTAGCAATGCCTGAAACCTCTAACGTTAGCTTTGGTTGAAAAAAGCTTCGCTTGCGTCAATAGGTTCTTGAGTTTGGAACAATATATTTTAAAATGATATCAAGCTTGTGTGTGACCATATGCATGCAAGAGTTGAGGCCTGTATTCATGCTCGTGAAGGGTATATTAAATTGTTCTATTGGGACACCCTGTACCAGGATCCTGTGCACATATCGAGTTGAAATTTAAATTACAACCTAAATCAAAAACTTTTGCATATTTAGAGGAAACGCAGCACAATGAAGTTATTACTTTTTTTCCTATAATTGATTCAATTGATGTTTTGTCAAGCTTTTACTACAGTGTTATGTTGGTGTGTTAACTTCTACTTTAGCTACAAAATAGGATTAAATAATAATACAGTTTACTATAGCTAATATATTTGAAAATGAAACTCATTCAAAAACTTTTCCATATTGAAGCATTTATTCAATAACTTTTGCATAAACACATGAACTACCAAGCGCTCCTTCAAAACTATTCCCCAAGATTTGCATACTGTGATGCTTTTTTCAATTGAGTCATTTGCCAACAATTAAATCCTCCAAAATGAGTGGGCAAAGACGATAACAATTGAGCAGAAAAAAATTATATTAAATTGCACTGCATGAAAATAAGTATCTACAACTCTCTGCAAAACAAGTATCTACAACAGAGATAGAGAACTTAGGTTTAAATCAAGAATTCCAAAACAAAAGCCTCTGACAACCAAAGTGCAACGTGTGGCAAGAAGGAAGTGGGCAAACGTGTAATGGACTTGAATCAAGTAATTTTTTTCTGATGAGAGTATGTTTTGTGTGCCATTTGGAGAAAATGGACTTGTTTGGAGACAAAAGCATGTTTCATGCATCCTACATTAAGAAGACAGTCAAACATCCAGCTAACATTATGGTGTGGGGATGTATAACAGCTGAAGGACCAGGAAAATTTCTGTTTTTGAAAGGAAGAATAAATTCAGAAGCTGACCAGGACGTTCTTGAATATGGACTCCTGTCGACAATTGAAAACTTTTTTCCAGACAGTAATTTCATTTTCCAGAAAGACTTAGCACCTTGTCACGCATCAAAATCCACTAAAGAATGGCTTCACAATCATGAGATAAAAGTTTTACCTAGGGTTGGGAATTCGCCCGATCTTAACCCAATTGAATCTGTTTGGGATGAGATAAAACAAACAATTCAGCATGTGGATCCTCCAGCAAGAACTGTAGATGAGCTGAAACGTATCATCCAGAATGTTTGGGATAAATATCCTGTTGCAAGACGCAAAGAATTAATTGAATCAATGCCAAAAAGATGTCAGGCAGTCATTCAATCTAAAGGATATCTCACTAAATTTTAATATGATTGTATATTATTTTGTTTTTTGGTTGCTTATGCAAAAGTTATTGAATAAATGCTTCCATATGCTAAAGTTTTTTTGAATGAGTTTCGTTTTCAGATAGATTAGCTACGGTAAACTGTATTAATATTTAATCCGTTTTTGTAGCTAAAGTGGAAGTTAACAAACCAACATACATTGTAGTAAAAGCTTGGCAAAACATCAATTGAATCAATTACAGTAAAAAAATATAATAACTTCATTGTGTATTCAATTGGAATTTTTCGTGTATCTGTTACCGTTTTTAAGATAGGATTTGAATGTGTCCTAATTTGCATATTTGGGATGATGAAAAGTGCACCATGGAATAGGTCCCCACAACTTCCTATTCATTGGATTCATCAAAATTGACATATCTGCTTCGGTTACGAAAATAAAAAGGGGGGGGGACTCATTTTTGTATTCACCTTGTATATAAGAAGAACATTCAGGGCAATAAAATAAACCCTTGAGTGAACACACGCTAAGAATTTAAATGAAAGCCACCTTCCTGTAAGCGAAAACGGCACGGTGCATTTTTATCTGCACCAATCACTTAAAAATATAAACATTTTAAATTGATTAAACTTTATTCAATAAGCAAATAACCTTTTCAAATGTCATTTCAACTTTTAGGATGAGCCTGGGCTCTTTTGTGCGCAGAAGAGAATAGCACGGTCTAATAATGTCACTTGTCAGGGAGCCTGTTTCTCATGAGACTGACGACAGCAACTCTGTAGTGCTCTGGGAAAACAAATAAATAAAATTAATAAGTTGTATAGCATCGCACTGCATGCTTAAAATAATCTGTAAAAAGATCCTTACTCTGCGACCCAAAGCCAATGCCATGTCCAGTGCTGTTTTTCCATACTATCACAAATACATAAATAAAAAAATAGAATTTTAAGAACGTTTTATTAATTATATACAGGGTGACCCAGACTTATCCAGCATAATTGTTTAGGAATATTGTATGGTTCATATGGAACAAAAAATGTCCTATGAACATTACATGTAGTTTTGATCGTGTGTGAGATATCGACGTTTGTCTATTTTCTTTCATTTAGAGTCTTTTCCTAGAAAAAACGTAGGTTTACCTATTTATTCTTAAATGTACTCTTCCTGTTTTGCATATGACAAACAGGAAGAGGAATCGTCGTACTTGTAACATGTGTGAAAGGTATTTTATTGACTTGGCGGTTGATTTGAGCAGTTGCTCATATTGTGCAACACAACGTCGAAGTTCATTATGCCGTTTGTTTTCACAAATGAAGAATATGCGAACATTAATTTTTTACTATCGGCTTGCTGCCGGTAACGCTGCAGAAGCCAGCAGGTTGTACCCAAATGCATTTCCTCATTGGCGCCATCCACACCGGGAGGGGTTTTCGAGGGTACACCAAGTTCTAAGGGAGACAGGATCGTTCAGACGTGGAAGGGATCAACATGTATCATTTTAGTTTTGTTTTGTAGTTCAATGTGATGTTCTGTCAGTATGCAGAATAAAAGTGATCTGCACTCTCAAATGTTTTATTTATTTGCTTTGACAACTCTACAAGAAAATAGACAAAAGTCGATATCTCACACACGATCGAAACTAGATGTAATGTTTATAGGACATTTTTTGTTCCATTTGAACTATACAATGTTCCTAAACAATTATGCAGGATAAGTTTGAGTCACCCTGTATATATGCAGCACTTAACTATATTTTATCGTGTTAATTTTTGTTAACTAAGGTGGTATAGAAAACTTATATCTGTTACGCATCAAGAAAATCTGATGCAATATACATAGCCAAATCAAACACGTGAAATTAAGCAGCAGAAAATCGGGTTAACGTAAAACAGCAACCTGAGGAAAGGGCAAACAGCAAAGACATTGCTTGTGAAGAATGAAAAACGTCCCGTCAATGTTTCTGTTAACCCAATCAGCACTCTAACGCTTTTAAAACCATAGCTTACCGGAAGATTCTTTTCAGAAGGCACATTACCACTGGCTAACCGCCCATGTTCGTCGGCAGTCTTAAGAAAAATTGTCTTGTGCCATGGGCATTCCAATTTTCATATGAACACGAGCCAAAAGACTAAAGAAGACGGGGCTGTATCAATGCATTTATAACCGATGATAGGTTGAAGGCCAGAACCGGATTTGGAAGTACAAGAGCCAGAATATGTGAGGGCAAAAGCACTATCCATGTTGTCACATACTGTACTTCGATGTTCAAGTCAATTCGCAACTGGACATGGACTTAGAGCATTCGTTTATAAATACACTGAAGGCAAAAAAGTGGAACACATGGAAGGAATGGGTCATTTTTAATGAAATTGCACAAGAGTAGGGTGGATGGCATACAGCATTTCATTTAAATTTCAACACAATATGTGCACAGGATCCTAGTACAGGGTGTCCCAAATGTTGATTGGTTGGTTTGTTTGGTATTAACGTCCTTTGCAACTGCCATGGTCATTTCAGGACGGCGTTATAGGAGCCGCAAATTTTGCCTCGCAAAGGTTCTTTAACGTGCAGCCAGCAAACGACTACACGGGACCAACGGCTTTACTTCCCTTCCGAAGGAAGTGCGTGATCTCAGGATTTCCCCCCTGAAAAAATCCTCGTCCTCCTCGGCCGGGGTCGAACCCGCGTCCTCGGGCATCAGAGGCGATCACGCAACCACTGAGCCACCGAGGCCGATGTGTCCCAAATGTCCCTTTACTGGAAGAATGAATGGTTCATCCCTAATTTACTTAAAAGCATCAATCTGGCACCTGTATTGTAACAGATTAGAGTATTCTCTATACCTGCCATGCCCCACGCATGCAGCCATATTCCTGTGCAGCAACTGACGGAGTTCGACAGAGCTCGGATTGTCGGTCTTCGAGAGGCTGGATCATTTTATCGGCAAATCGTGAATCGCATTGAAGGTGTAATGTGATTTTCGAGAGAAAATCAAGATGAAGAATGGAAGAGGAGGGAAGTCGCGAAGAGGAGGCGGAAGAACGCGTCTTCTGGAACACGAAGTTTTTAGCGACTCTTGCTCACCCCTTCCATTAAGTGGCATCGCCGGCGAACGAGGAAAAAAGTTGAAGAGCTACGGAGGAAGAGAGTTGGTCTCTGGATGCCGTGAGGAGAAAATGACGAGAAAGGAACGACCACAGAGCAAACTACCTGACTAGTTCTACTCTTTGGGAACGACGAACGGCTCAGGTGGGCGGCTCACGGAACGCTCGGCGCTTAGAGGAATGGCGAGAAGGCTCAGAAGTTAGCCATTTCCGAGAACCGTGGACGTTTGGAAAAGAAGCGAGTGACGCGGCGGAGTAGCGACAGCGGGGAAATGAATGCTGTCAGGGTTTTTACCTGGGAATGCTCGCATGAATTAAATGCTCCGTCTGATAGCACGTCGACCGAAAACTTAAGAAATAAGTTAACGGCAGTGACTGATATTATTTGTAATTTTACAGAATCCTTGGAATGGAAGTCGTTCCGAGAAAGAGAACAGCTCGTCGGGGATCGAAGTAACGAGGAGTATTCAGGTTACGAACTTTGTTCTATTTCAAGGAGCGAGTACATTAATTATTTCATGGCAATGGCAGTGTATTGCCGTTTTAATTCGAGTGAAGTGAGCTCGGTATTCTGGGAAGCCGCCACAATTGAGGAAAACGTGTCGTTAACTGGAATTTTTTCTCGCGGCTTGGAAAATTATATGGACATGAATTTAGGTGCTCTAATGCCACTTAACAATTAATTAATTTCAACCATATCTTCTATCTGGACGTAATTGAACTCCTAAGATAAGAAACCTTTCATACTTACCGGACTGTTTATATCAGACCAATTAAACATCTGGCTGGAATTAACTTGTGTTGCATTTGGTTATAAGGGACTTATTGCATATTGATGTCCCTTGTGTATTTAGTTATATCGTTCCTCGATAGCTTCTAAGTTAATGCGTAACTTCTAAGAGAAAGGATTTTGTTGTTTTAAGAATTAGGTGCTTCTAAGATAATCATCTTTATTAATGATGTGAAGGACTTTCTGATATTGTCTTTAATCATAAGCGAGAATATTTATTTGAAAAATCTAAATAATCAATTGTGCTTTGAAATTTTAGTCTACATGACAGTTTCCACAATTTGCTTGGATAATATTTTTCTAATGGTTATTTCAACTTTTTGATAGCCTTTCACGTAGTATTCTTCCGCTACCAAAACACTCGTTCGATGGACGACTTTTTCCCAGGGTTTTCATCTCAGCTGCGGCTCATTAAGGAGGCAATTTGACAAGCAGCCTACGTGGGATTACCGGAGTGCGTCCTATGGTCATAGCGAGTGTGTGGGTCTCAAGTCACGTTTTCATGTGCCAAAATTCTGCTTGTGTTACAATTATGAGTTGTATAATGGTTCTTATTATCTAAAGTGGCTGACAAGTGATCAGCAGTGTACTTAAGAATTTCTAACTGATTTACCTTTGAAGAAACTGATTTGTTATATTTTGCAATTTCTCACTACCATCAATCATTCTACACGTGACAGCATGCAAGAGTCGAGGCCTACATTCATGCTCGTGGAAGGTATGCAACATAATAAATTGTTTTATTGGGACTTTTGGAACATCTTGTACCATGGTACGGTACATTGTCATATCGTGTTGACATTTATATCATATGTTGCATACCCTTTTGCAATTTCATCAAACCTACTTCTTCCATGTGTTGCATTTTTTTTGCCTTCAGTGTGTTTATAAATGAATGCTCTAAGTTCAACTCCAGTTGCGAATTGACTATCCTGAAAATCGAATTACAGGGGCTTTATAATTAAAATTACATTTTGACATGGCCATAAAAAAGCTACTGGACCAAAAGCTATAATACCTAGCAATATTATACAAGGGGGCATGGGAAGTTCATACCCACCAAAAAAAAAATATTAGTTCAAAAGGTCACCACCAGCATGGAATGGCGCTCTATGCAATATTCGTATACGAAATTAGACACGAAGACACAGGTTAACCTTTTGAACTAATTTTTTTTTGGTGGGTATGAACTTCCCATTCCCTCTTGTATAATATTACCAAGTATTATAGCTTTTGGCCCAGTAGTTTTTTTTTATGGCCATGTCAAAATGTAACTTTAATTATAAAGATCCTGTATGTGACAACATGGGTACTGCTCTTGTCTCTTGTCCTTCCAAATCCGGTTCTGGCTCTTCAAGTTTAGTTTGACGTGCCTCAAAGCGGTCCGAGGGAGAGCTGTATGTTTAGCTATGGTTGATTCCACTGATTCTAACGAGGCATTATAAGCCTGGATTTTGCCTTTATCCAGATTCTCTGACGATTCAAGTTATCATCGGCCATCGATGCATTGATACAGCCCCGTTCTTCTTCTTCTGTTACAGATGGTATATCATCGCTGAGTGCCCTCCCTCCCTCAAATAAGAGGTTATGTTCTGTAGTAAACCAATGATGATATTTTAAAGACAAAACTTGCAAATTTTTACGGGGCATTCCAATATTCCGAAAGTGGTCTACAGAACTGTTCCAAAAACCAACCATTCCATATCTTTAACTTCTTTCCAATGATTATTTCTTTTCTGACAACATCTGACTGATGTTTACTAATCGTATTATATTCAAAATGTTCGTTCAAACAGGGAAGTATTTAACCTTGTGGCTGATCCTATAATTTTGTCCAGGACTGTAAATGGTTTGTCTGTTTGCCTTGAATGCTTACTCTAGGCCCCCAAACCAAAGCACCAGTGAACGGCCAAAAGTCAAAACCGACCATTATCTTACACCTGGCGCTAGCTATAAAAGAAATAAAAAACAAAGTCGCCAAAATGGACTTTAATAATGGGCGGCGATAATCTTGTCACAAAATTAGCTAAAATTGAATAATCCTGAACGGGCCAGAAGTAGACTTCTTGTATTTGGGACTGCCGAAAGAATGTCTTTTCGAGGTGTACAGAAGTGAAACATGGCTGATGGACTTTTCCTTGTCGCCTAAGAACTTCCTATAGGAATAGTAATCTGAATGCCGGAAAGAGAGACGTTTCCGGGGCATACGCTTTCCAGCTCTCGAACGCGTCGGTCGTGGGTTCGAATTACTTTATGTTAAGTTATTAATCATGTGAAAGGGCGCAAATGACCTAGATGTTGCCCAAAGCCTAACCAACTATCACCACTTGTACACTCTGACGCAGAGGTCTTAAGAATTATTACGTGCTTTGATGCAGAAGTTCAGTGACATTGGTAGAAATCCTGATATAGTTTGAGCTAGCGGCGTTTGGAAATTCTATTTTTTTCACTTGGTTCAATCAACATATTGAGGAAGATCCAAGAGATGGGACTCAGGAACTCTATAAGAACAACTAGTATTTGTGGATAACTGAACGGACTGGCGTCATCTCATTACAGCTTCCTATTGTGTTCTTCTGTTTTGTTTTTTTTTGTATTTCTTCTTGTATTCATTAGCTCCGAAGATGTGCAGTGAATTCGAAACGCTTCAGCTGTACAAGTAAAGTTTAAATATTGCTTTATTATAGTCCCTTTGTATTTATTTAATCTTAGAGATCGCCTCTTCCTCCTTGGATGCTTCATTGATTAAGCGCCTCTCGTCCCTTTCACTCAAGGTTTTTGGCCTCGCTGAACTTTGTTTCTAATTGTAACTTCTTGGATTCTTCAAAAATGAATGGATGATATGTTTGAAGCGTCCAAACTCTTTGAAATGATCCCAATAACAAGCTTTTAATCTGTAAGCTAAAATGTGAGTCCTTTTTATTTTTGGCAAAGCTGAAGCGCGAACGATGCTGTATTGCTATTTTAACTGTTAATGGTAAGTCAATTTAGATTTACACTCACTTCAATTTAGAAGCATGCATGAATGATTTGAATGAGTTACAGAATGTATAATGAAGTAGTAGAATGATTGAGAACCTGTCATTCTTAAACATTTGTCCCCCAATTTTTTTTTTATTTTTTGTAAGGAAGGAAACTTTCTTACTCGACTTTTCAGTTTCGTATCTGCTCCATGCTTTAGAAGTTCTTCGACGAATGATGAGTAGTTGTTGCAGGCAGCGATCATTAAGGCTGTCTTTCCATCAACATCCTTATCATTAATGTTGGCTCCTGCTTTTAAGAGGATTTTGGCAATTGCCCCGTTACCACTGACAGCGGCTAAATGATATTAAAATAAGAGCAAGAATTTAAAAACAAAAACAGACTTCACACGTTATTGTTAAAGGTCAAAATCCTTTGAAACCATTTTAAATGTCTTAAAATAGTGATCAGTGTTTGTTTATCAGATGATGAAAATAGGCTTAAAAATTTAAAACTAATATGATCTTTTTTTTTATTTTTATTTCAAAGCTCCAAATAGTTGCTGAGAGAAGAAAAATAATGACCATGAACATGGGGTGTGTGAAAAGTCTGGATCCTCAATGGTAAAAATATTTCTTTGCAGTTCGAAAAAATGGCATTAGTACTAAACGAAAGAGTAAAGATAGTTCGTGATGTACAGAGGACGTTCAGGGAAAAACAAGACCTTTTATTTTGTAAACATAAGCGCTAACTGTTTCTCACGGTGGCAAGTGTCTCTTACCACTAAAGATCGGTCCCAGAGAGCTAGACTGGCCGTGTTCAATTAGATTTTCAATTAAATTGTTAGACATTTTAAATTTGACTTTACAATCATGTCCAAAAATTGAAAGTGGAAGTTTAACCAGACACGCCCACTCCAATTTTCATTGGACAAAGATTAGTAAGCGCTACGATTGTCGCGAACAATTCCAGTGATCGTTATTTAAAACTATCCAAAGTTGCCCGGGAATTAATAGAGTTGTCCGTGGGAGAAACATGTCTATTAAGCCATGTCGCAAGTACTTAATAAACTGCCCTTGACACTTGTTGATCGTAATCGAGAACGCAAGTCCCACTGGAAATTGCAATCTCTTAAAGTTAAAAGGGTGATCCGTCGGAATGAGTGGGATAAAAACTGTTTCACCCTCTCCTTTTCTTGTTAAGATTTTCTTCAAGGTAATTTTCTTCAATTACATTGCCCAGCATCATCTTTAATACAGCCTAGATCTAGTAGCTCTATCTCTCTCTTATCCTGTAGTTGGGCTTCAAGCTGTTGTATTGCCCCCTGAAACTCTAGAAGTAGCAGCTCTACTGTTGAAGAGACTTATCTCCTTTGCCTCCTCGACAGATAATACCCTAACTTCAATGTTAATAATTCTGCTACAGTGATTTCCTGCTCATTATATTGTAAACAGGCACCTCGGTTGTTGTGTGAGGCCGTGACAATTGAGCACACCGGCATTTTAGTACCCCAGAAAAATATTGAAAATTAATGTTAAAAAAGTCAATATAATCAATGTATGAATAAAGACTATTTCTGATTGATTATAATAAATTAATAATTCTTGGAAACAAAATATTGTATTGGCAAGGCAACAGAGCGTCTATGTATCTCGAACCATTAGTCTGTATTCATAGAAATCCATCGCTGAAACTGTTTTTCTGGTTGACCTGCTTTACCTATTGTTGGGTTGACCTGGTCTCAGATTAAAATGCTATCCATATTCACCATGGGGAGAATATCACTGGGTACTGTAGACCATACACTGGGTTTCTGAAATGCACTGCAATGATTTGCCTTGTCGTTGAATTACAATATCCCGTTGGTCAAATTCAATCGCCCAATACAATCACCGCGTATATCTACCTGAGGAGCATTGAAGCGCCGTTCGTGTTCGCCAGCTGGTCTTTCGTCTGCTCTTATGACTACTTTATATTCATCTGTTGGCATACATTCCAATGCTGTTTTAAACGGGTTAATAATAAACATCTTTTATAAGTTTTAACACAATCTGACGACTTGTTCCTGAAGCTCACGCTGCTGTACTGTCTCTGAAGCTCTAGCTGAAGAGAGACACGTGCCTCCTCGACAGATAATGCCCTACCATATCTTCTGCAATAGTGATTTGCTCCTCATTGTTAATAATTCTTGGAAACAAATGTTGTTTTGCCAAGATAACAGAACGTTCTATCACTGTATCATCATGAAAAGTATTATTGCATAATCACCACATCGGTTTCCAGGACAACAAAAAGATTGACACTGATACAGATTTACTTAAAACTCGCCACCCACACCCATCCCTATACGTGCTACGGGTTTCTAGCCCCAAAAGTATTTTTCTCCAGATTGTAAATCATGTGTTGCAAGTTTGGTTGAAACTGCTCCAGGCATTCTAGAGCTATTGGGAACATACATATACACACGAACATACATACATTTATATAGATGGCGAGGAACACTGTCAGTTATTCATGAATTTCTGCAAAGGTTTTCCTCAGAAAGTTAACTCGCGCTGGGTACAAGACTAGAACAGAACACTTAAGAATTTGCATGAGTTGAAGAGAAGTTTTGACATGAAAAACCACGATTTTCTGGACCGCATTCTTTCACTCCAGAATCAAACAAATATCAAAGCATTGGGAGTATGTGGATTCACTACCAGCCAAAATTCTGAAAAATTGCATCTACAAATAAAGTGATCACATGTTTTTTTTTTAGAGAATAAATATGGCGTTATTCATGATGGTTTCCTACCTTACAGTGCCACCAGCAATATAAACAGCTACTGTAAATTTCTGAAAGATATGCAAATCTTTGAAAAAATAATGGTCTGGTTTGGACAAAGGTTTCGGTTTCAGTAGGACAATGCACGATCTAAAGCTGTCCCCGTAGTACCTGCACATTACAGCCACTCAGCTAGAAGACGTCCCTGCATTTCTTTTGGAGTTCGGGCCTTGCTTCGCGTGATTTCCATATGTTTGTACCGTAAAAAACATTTTGGAAGGATCACATTTCAGCAGTGATGATGAAGTAAAACAGGCAGTGTGCTGATAAATCATTCTATGCTGATGTATTGGTAAATCGAAAAATGAAACTTAGTTCCCACTCCTATAAATTAGTTCTGTTTACTCGTACACTTAAAAGTCCTGGTTTGCCTTGAATGCTCCTCGTTTTTAGGGATACCTGAAAATGCAGGCGTATGCTGTAAAAATCCTGCAATAATCATCTCCTGAAAAGGAATGAAGATTTCAATAAGCTGAAAAGAATCCAAAATATACGATTCATAAACTATCTGAAGAATCAGCTTGGATGCGTGAGTTATAAATGATAATAGGTGTCGCATCACCACTGTTGATTCTAGATTACTCATACACTCTTTAGATCAAGCATTGTATAGTCATTTATGATTGCATTGGCCTGCTGTATGTTAAAAGTGATTTCAAATGATGGGGACAAACTTTGTCCTTTCATCAATCACCTCCCGAAGTTTCTCCGTATCGCTTGGAGTCGCTCTGTACCGGGTGATCCAAAAGTTTGTTACATTTTTTACATTGTTAACGACATTTTCAGTGTTTGCTTTCCAGCAATACAATGCTTTCATAAGAATCACGAGGCACGCACAACACTGTTTTGCTAAAGAATTCGTCACGGCAAAGCAATTATTAGTTTCATGAAAAAATGTAACACACTTTTCGATCACCCTGTATACTTGATGCCTCATTGTTCTTTGATAATGATGTATCTGGGTGTATGTATGTAGATACGTGTATGGTTGTGATTTTTATTTAAAGCTTAATAGTAACAAATCAAAAATTTTAAATGCAAAAACTAATATTAAAATATTACTTTTAACTAGGCCAAAAGGATTTTATTGCATACAAGTAATTCCAGACCTGTTCTTAGCAGAGGAGTCCAGCCCTTGATGTTGTCTTTAAGATGAATGTCTCCACCGTGTTGGACCACCCATTCCACCATTTCTGGGTAGCCCCCGTCAACGGCCGCATGCAACACCGAACAACCCGACTTGTCCTGCATGTTGAGCATGGCACCGTTTTTGAACAGGAGTTCCACCATGCGTAGGTTTCCAGCAAACGCTAACAGCATTATACTAGTAAGCCACACAAAGAAAGCATTGCTCCAAATCGTTTGAAGATGTTTTTTTGCACTGATTCAAATAGCTATTTTAAGGGATAAATTATTAATGGTGATCTATGGAAAAAATAATTACCACGTTTTCCCAGAGTCGTTAGGAGCATTCACATTGGCTCCATAGGATATCAGTAACTGAACGATCCTAAATGGAAAAGGCATATTAAACAATGCTGCTTTATAATTAAAAACTTTAATTTGTCTTCATTAGTCTCATTAAAAGTATAAGAAAACAGAATGCGTTTCTACTCATCCATTCCTCGTAAAGCAGCAACCATCAATGGTGTGTGACCAATTTTGTTGGGGACATTCAAAATGGCAGGTTTGCTATGAGAAAAAATGTTTTAGTCATTATTTGGTTTATATTTACAAAATTTAAAAGGTTTTAATGATAAAAGTAATAGAAATCGTTTTTATATGTTAACTTTTTTTCCAGATGAACTTTCAAGAGTTTAATATCTTCAAATCGTATCGCTCTGTGGATATCATAGCCTGTTGTCGGTTCCACTGGTATAAAAAAAAATAAAGCAAATCAGCAGATGACAGTAGCGGTGTAATATTCAGATTCATTATTGTTGATCTAATTTTATACGCATTTTCTAAATTTAGCTTGACTCACCTTCTCATATACGAGTTTGTTTTTCATATCTATACTTTAATATACACTTCCATCCAAAAGTTAAGCACGGAATGCAGAATTGGGTGTTATTCGCAATACATTTATATGAAAATGCACCAATATCCTGCGATTCAATTGAACATAAGTAAGCCAAAGTGTATATCAATGACAGAGAACGGAGTTCATTAAAGATGCTTATCATAATGATCTATCGTGGAATGAATCTCGATAGGATATGCCATAGTTGATTCATCTCTTTAATGAGATGATTACGTGGCACTGAATGGAGCAACTGCCACTCTTCTTGAAAAATGTTGATAGTTCTTGCCGTGTCCTGGAAGGAGGTTGGCGAGCTGCTACTGCTCTCCCAACAGATGCTCGACAGGATTAAGGTCAGAAGAGAATGCAGGCTAGAATATTCGCTGTATATCTTGTTGCGATAGGTAATGAGTAATGACTTTGAAAGGGGTGGTTGTCAAAGAACCAAGCACTGGTTGCGATAGGTATGTATCCACCAAGCGTGCTCTGGGCTGGTGGGCATTATCATCCATTAGAAAGAACTCTGGGTCTACTGCACTGGCAAAAGGTCTGACATAGTGATCAAGAATTTCATCTCGGTATAGTAACGCTGTCACAAAGGCGCAGATTAGTGGGCATCAACTCCATTAATCTCTGATCCAGTTGGCATGACTTTAATTCCAGCATAATCGATCATACGACGCACAGTTGATACTTGCCTTTCTAAGGTGTGTCTGTAGAACAGCACTGTTGATTGACGATTACGTTCAGCCAGTATTTCTAGGGAAGGAGATGTCACTCTGAAACGGCCTGTTTCATAACCATGCTTTACAACTAGTGACTGTTCTGTCTTCACAGAATGAACAAAATGATGAACACCAATGGAACAGGCCGGTATTCAGTCATCCAAAAGTTTGCCAGCGTTTTGCATCATCAAAACTTTTTCTTTCCAACATGATCGAGGATATCCTCGATTCTCTTGGACTGTTCTCAGTTGATGTACTATAACTTCAATACCAGAAGGGAATGCTCCTTTTACCTAGCTGATTATTTTGCATATTTCTGGCTGCCCTAATCATTATTTCAGAAGCATTTCCACATTTACATGTTCTGATGCGGCACGGCAGACAATATGGTTTTAAACTGCCAATTGGTTTAAATATTATCGCGAAATTTGCATTATAATAAACGATGTTATTTCTCAAACGCGAAAAAACTAAAAGTTTCCCAAATAGGTCTTTCATTGTGTGGCCATTTTGTGTAACTTTGCATTTGAATTACTCTGTTATATCAGGTTGTTGCAAAAGTTTCTTCCGGTTCTAGAACCAGTGCCCAAGAAGGGCTCATTTTCCGAAGAGGGTGTTCATATTTTTTTTAAACAAATTATTGCATTCTGAATATCTTTGCTATATTACATCTAAGAATCAACTTTCTGACTATACATCTGTGAGTGCCATCAACGGTCTGAAATGGACCTTTCACGCGAGCATATTCGAGCAATAATCTTCTACGAGTATTCTGGAAAGATCAGTGCTGCGCAATGTCACCGAAACATTTGCCAACGTTTAGGTGATGGCACTGTTAGTTTACGTACAATAGAAGAACGGTATCGCCGGTTCAGACGCGGAGATAGCACTCTTCAAGATGCACTTCCTCTGGTCGGCCAATCATGATTTCAGATGGTGATCTACGCCAAGCAATTGATCACTCGCAGAATAGTTCGAGGTTCACTTTTCAACCATTGCCCGGCGTCTGCATGAGTTGAATCTGTCATTCAAGTTCAATCGTTTTTGTGTTGGAATAAAAATTCGGAAAAAACTTTTGCAACAACCTGATAAAATTCTTATCACTAACATTACTGGAATGGAAGATGAACATCCCAGATTAATAAATGGAAAATTTTTAAATCTTACCATCTGTGGTAAACGTGACCACTTCGCTCCATTCCCCATAGTCGAGTTCGCTCAACGCCCTCACTCGGAATTTATAAATGGTGTTACACTTTAGGTTATCGTAGAAGTATTTTCGTCCGCTGCCACTGCATTCAAGAAAAAATTGTTAGCGTTAATAAAATCATACATACTTGAAAAAATGGAAAAGAGATGGAATAGTTTTTCAACAGTTTATTCTAAAATCGGGCTGCTCTGCAAGTTATTGCTTCAAGCTTGTTTCATTTATCTGAATATACCGGGTGTCCCAAAAATGACTGATGGATTTTGAAAATCAATAAAAAAAGACGGAATGCGATAGA
>JAHWFO010068719.1:1294983-1344087 GCA_023313115.1 Rhysida immarginata
AAAAAAATATTTGATCATGCTTCACGATTGGCTGAGAAAATTGATGTTGATGTAACTGCACCACACATTGCTAAAAGACAGATTTATAGGTCACATGCACCTTCTGTTTCTACCGAAGATTACTATTTAAAAAATTTGATGGTTCCATTTCTTGATCACATTATACAGGAACTAACAGCTCAGTTTTCACCTATAGCATTGCAGTCTTTGTTAAAACTTGTCCACCAAGTTTGTAATACAGACAAAAACATCACTTTCAGTCTAGATGCCCAAACTTTTAGCCATTTAGTATGATTCTCCTGAAATTGTTTGCCAAGAGTTTTTACGTTGGAAAAAGAAATGGTCAACAGTAGAAATTGAAGAATTACCAACTTCTTGTTCATCAGCCTTAGCTAACTGTGATGAGATGTTATTTCCTAATTTACATTCTTTATTAGAATATGTTTGTTCTTTACCAGTAACTTCATGTGAATGTGAAACATCATTCAGTGGATTACGACGACTCCACGCTTATCTGAGAAAGTCTATGAGGGAAGACAGACTCTCGGCTCTGGCTTTAATTCATATCCATTATGATAAGAAAATTGATCTGAATAAAATTGTTGATTTATTTGCCAATCTCCGCCCTAGAAAAATGAGATTTACATCACTTTTAAATGTCACGTGAATTATCATTTTTCCTTATTCAAAAGAATAAAATCATCTAAGAAATTACCGATGTATCATTATTTATTTTACACAAATAATAACCAAGTATACATTATATCACATATATGTGGTACACCGTCGGCCAGTTGAAGATGCCTTATTACAGGTGAAAATTTTTATTCAGGCCGATAATTTGCCTTAAATATAATATAATAATATAATGTACAATATATGTGGTTATTATTTAAGTAAGTTGAACAAAATCATCATTAAAAATGTATGCACAAAAAGTATCATTGCTAAAATACTATTAACCACTTATGAAATGAAATAAAAGAAAATAAGAGTTTTTATGAAAGTTGATTAGTTAAAACGAGGGTTGGGGCTTAAGTCATGGCAACTATTTTTTTTTCTCAGAGCTAAGGGATGGTATCATAAAATGTCATACCAGAACTTTCGTTTATTAAGGTAGTTGACAACATTTCCAGAACATGAAACCTGTAATGTTGTCAACTACCTTAATAAACTTGAGAAGCAAAGTGTTGGCGTGTTGTTAAATGTCCGTACATTTCGTCCATTCCTTGTCCTTTCATCTGTATATTTCACATTTTCCACCCATGCTTGAATTATCATAAAAAAAAAAATAGTATGCCCCAACCCTCGTATATAAAAAGTCCACGATTATGGGAAAAAAGAACCCCCCCTTATTTATTGCTGGCAACGGCCCTGGACCAGTGGTATCTGATGTTCTTCCGCACAGTTAAAGCTTAGATGCCTGAAACGTGAGTTTAGAATTGACTCCTGATGGATTGGCAACTACCATGTCCTGTAATAGGCAGCTGCCATATGTTCTTATCATATGGTAGAGATGTTTCAGCCGTTCTCTTCATTTGTAGAACTTTTATTTAAAGTTAGCTAAAATACTGCTGTACAAGATGTAGACATTCACGCTGGACAAGATGTAAACATTATTCACATTGAACAACGTTATTCCAAAAGAGCATTTCCCACTACACTGTATGCATTCGAATGGGAATAATGCATATTCTGCAAAATCTCCGAGAGAGAGAGAAGGAAAGAGAGAGTGGGTGGCTCATGCATCCTTCCATTATTATCCCTCTTTCCAAAAAGGACTATGAAAGGCGGCTTTTCCTTGATACACTGTATAACCAAAAGTCGCAGGACATCCACTGCTTATGTGTTTTGAGACTATACAGAGGGTAGATTACGTTAAGAATGAACGATCTGTGGGTTCATATTTTCAGCTGAAGTCACCACGACAACGTCGATCATGTTCTGATAGCCACGGTTACATTCCAAGAGGTTCCATCGAAGAGAACTCTGGCGGATTCCGGACCATACCTTCTTACAGGCTTTCCACAATCCCTGTACTGTGGGTGATCGTGTATATTCTAAGCCCCTTTTCAAGAGCCCAAACCCGCAGAAATCTAGTGCCGATGCGTTCGGGAATTTAACTGGGATATCCGTAAAAGTATGACTGACAATTATCAAACAATTATTAAACATGGATCTTGTATGAATAACTATTCATGAAAACCGAACTGTGGTAATAGATTAGTCTTGAAAACTAATTAGGATTGTCTTCTCCAGAACTTTTGAAACAGAGGGAAAATAGCCTCTAACTATAGAATTGCTGGATTTTGTCCAAGCTTGGGGATAAATTGGAAAGTTGCATTGGTGAAAACTTTGAAGTGGAAGTTGAAGAAATGCATAACTGGACAAAACTCATTACACAGAAAATCGAAATTTAAAATGGCAGAGTATGGTGTGAGGTAACAATCGCGGTATTATCCGAGTCTTACTGGATGCGGCATGACGACCAACTAAAAACGAGCCATCGTAGAAACGAGAAGGGGAAAAACGAGAAGCTTTGAATTTGTGGAAAACAGTCAGATTGCTGGCAGTATAGTCATCTACAAACCATGCGAGTTCATTTGCCAGTCCCCACCATTAACGGCACCCTCAAAACCTACATCATTTATGGCACCATGTACTCCCCATCTGAGACTAACCTAGTCCCGATTAACCTAGTCAATCACTTTTAGTTTATAGTAGCAGAACGGTTTCAAGATTTAGTTTTACAGTATACTATATCCCCGTAACTGGAATATCTATAGTATTCTTCAAGTACGTTTCACATGAACTTTGATTCTTCTATCTAAATGTTTTTTGCTTCTACTCATTGGAATCAATTCCAAAAACCAAGGTGATCACCATGGCTTGAGATTTCAGTACCTATATTGGTTAGATCAATGAAGTGGGTTATACCTTTTATCCTTAGTCAGCAAAAATTTGGTTGTCTGTAACAGCCATTTCCAACAAGCCCCAAAACACATGGCATAATACTTGGCAATATTAAACAGGATGTAATCATCTCTCAATTCTATTAACTGATTTGTCTGTGCCAAAGCGGAGTTACGATTATCATGTGCAAAACAGACACTGTTCCTTGATTAAATTGCTTAGATTGGAAACTGTTGCCAGGCAGTACCAGTAAACAAGAATACCAGATCACCTTACTCTCCCTACCTATTGCTGAATGCAACCTTGGATATTGGAAGTGACTAGGCCTGGTGGACAACTGAGAGGATCCTATATTAAAAGGATGACTATACACCTTTTGCATCAGTAAGGTGCCACATCTGGGTGATAGCCAACAATACAGTATGCATTACAATACTTTGGAGAAGGAACTACATGCACTCGGCATTCATAGATGTGCAACAGCACACAAGTGAAACATCTTGCCAAACAGCAAGGCTTGCCAGACTCTAGAGGTGCTCGGAACACAGGTAGTGAATTTTCCAAGAGTGGAAAAACATTTTGTGGAGCGGTAAATCACGCTAGACTCTGTACTTTTAAGATGGACAAATATGGATATGGCGAATGCCAGGGGAGCTCATTTTACCCAAGTGAAGTTTGGCAGTACTGCAGAAATGGTATGGGGGTGGTTTTTCAAGGCATGGTTTGAGACCCTTGCATGTTGTGGTTGAAAGCAGTTTAAATTCTGAAGCCTACTAGAACATTTTGAATAATTGAAACAGTCTGGGAATTTTTTGGTAATGAAGATTGTTACTTTCAGGACGATAATGCACTGTCAGGTTTTGGCTTTTATCAGGCAGTGGCTTTTTAATGTCAGTTGTCTTCAGTGACCCAAACCTTAACCCAATCGCACATTTATGAAACAAATTGCAGCACTGAGTGAAGGCCATGGAGCCACTCCAAAATTCGCTATTGACATAGATGCTTTGCAGCAAGAATGGGCCCAAATATTGGAAGCTGTTTATCAGAACCCAAAAGGGTGGTTGATGTAATTTCGGCATGCAGAGGAAGAAACAAGAAATTAAACAAAATAGTGCTTTTCCCATACTTGTTTACTGTCCATTTCATTATTGTAGTGTTGTGTAGAGAGCCAAATTATTAACTACAATTAAATATTCATTAACTTTTAAAAACTTGAGCATTTTACTGAAACATTGGTATACACAAATATACATTTGAGGTGGGAGTGAGTTATTTACATGTAGATGTATACATTAATTTAAATTACAGT
This sequence comes from Rhysida immarginata, assembly GCA_023313115.1. Lineage (NCBI taxonomy): Eukaryota > Metazoa > Arthropoda > Chilopoda > Scolopendromorpha > Scolopendridae > Rhysida > Rhysida immarginata. The sequence continues at coordinate 1,299,206 of JAHWFO010068719.1, forward strand.
TCTCATGACCAAAATTATTAGCAAAAGATTTTCAATAGTTAAACCATGAATCATAATCTCACACAATCTAAAGCATATGAATTCTAATACTACTATCAGAATATCTCAAAGATCTTGCTTTCTGAATAAAATGCATTTGATGCATTTTTCAAACATTCTTTTTTTTTTAAATCAACTACATATTCAATGTCTCATAAAAAGCAGTAATATCTTGGGGCAAGTGATTGCAACATTATATGAATCTGTACGTTTCGAGTTACTTTGTATGTACATTATTAAGTTACTAGCAATTAAATGCCTTACTTTTAATTTATGAATAGTTTTTGTAGAGGATGTTTACAGATATCTTTCTTTTTCAATCCACATATTTTCTAAATCTTCAATGAATGTTCAGGAAGACTTAAAAATACTTACATCTTTAACAATACATCAGTATGAGATGGATTAATGAAATAAGTAAATGAAGGTTAATTTAAATGCTTGCATTTACACAATTCAAAAATTGCTTGAAGAAATTAAATATGTAGTTTTAAAAAATAAAGAATGAATAAAAACTGATTTACTCGACAATACAATTTAATACTATCGATCAGAGCCATGTAATGGAGACCCGAAAGTTAAATTTCCTGGAGTTTCAATGAAAGACCGGAAAGCATGAAGAAACTCAGCAGCCGCGTCTTCATCAATGGCACGGGCATCATACGAAAGAGTTGCCGTCATTCGTAAACGAGGTACCACAGTGTTCCTTTTATCAAATTTAATCTGATCGCTGTCCTTGATGCCTGCTTGTGAAAGAGTAAGCCGAGAAGTACCTATTGCAAGAATGGCACACTGTGGAGGGTTGATGATTGCACTGAACTGGTTGATACCAAACATTCCCAAATTTGAAATCCTACATAGAAAAAAAAATGAAGAAAAAACATGTGATTTAAAATAAATTTGTTGATTATAAATGCTAACTTTTTTTTTTAATCTTTAAAGATGGAAACGATGGAAGTAGCACAAATAAAACCGCAAGTTATTTTATCAAAATTCTAGATGAGCAATGGGAATCTGTGAGAAGGGGTATCAAAAATTAAATAATTCGTTATAAAAAAAAACAGGCCATAAGATCTAATTCTTCAACCTTCTCGATTTTGTTCAAGAAATGGATTTATTGTTTACTGTTCACTTTTTGTAAGATATTTACTTATTTGTTATGGTTAGAAAACATGTCGCAAAACATTTTAAATTTCTCAGGTTCACTCAGCAGTGATTCTACTTCATCCAGTCATATCTACTTCACGTGAACTCTCAACATCTCCAATGTTTACTTTTTGTTTTTCCAAAAAAGTATCATAAAAGAAGACGGATGTGCAATCATTCATCAAATAAATTGTTCAAAATAGAGTTCTTAGCATTGCTTCTGTCAATGAAATCAATAGATGCTTTGCAATACAAACAGGGAGAACAATTTCTCATGACTTCATCCTAAATAAGGTTATGCCTTTATGTTTTTCTAAAAATCAAATAAAGTAACTTCCACTGAGAATTCAATATTGGTGAAAGCTTTTGTGTGTCCACATGTCCAATATCAACATTTTTCATAAAACACTAAGTCTTGCCTGTGCTCTACCTAATGTTGTATACTGAGACACCTTTGTTAGTATAACAATTATTACACTTTTATTATATTCAATTTACCAAAAAAAAATCAATACAGTACTCCCTATGCATAACAGCACTCTACACAATGGCAACTTTATAACAGCAACTCCATATACAGGGTGGTCCATAAGTCTGTCCCCCCCTTTTATTTTTTGAACCGAAGCAGATATGTCAATTTTGATGAATCCAATGAATAGGAAGTTGTGGGTGGCCTATCCCATGGTGCACTTTTCATCATCCCAAATATGCAAATTAGGACACATTCAAAATTTATCTCAAAAACCGTAAGGGATAGAGAAAAAAACCCAATTGCAAACTTGTTCAACATAAAAAAACAAACAAACAAACAAAAAAAATCACCCAAATCGGACCAACGGTTCCCAAAAAAAGTTAAAAAAGTAAATAACCATCTCAAACTAAAAAAAGCCAACTGGGCCAAACCAAAGTGAATCATGTTGGTAACACTCTAAAGAGTATGTTCCACATGATGCCCTTCAGCACCAATGCACAACTGAGCACGTAGTTTCAAAGATGCCATCACTCTTGTTACCATATCAGATGTAATGGATTGGCAGGCAGTCTGAATTCTCTGTTGCAAATCCAGCATAGAAGTTGGCTGAGTGGCATAAACATTGTCCTTAAGGTAACTCCACAAAAAGAAGTCATTAGGGGAAAGATCTGGTGAGCGTGCAGTCCAATGAATTGGGCCACCCCGGCCGATCCACTGACCTGGAAACATTGCATCAAGATGATCACAAGTAGCTGCCGCTGAATGGGCTGGAGCCCCATCATGTTGATACCATACCCTTCGAAGTGATGCTAAAGGAAGCTCATCTGCAAATTCTGCCACTACAACATTTATTATCATGTCTCTGAATCGTGCAGCTGTCAACGTCCCTACGTAGAAAATGGACCAACCAAGAGAAGCTAGCTTCGTCTGACCACAAGACCCAATTGAGAAAGCCTGGGTCATCGTCGATGCGATTTAGCAGCCAATTGCAGAACTCAAGACGAAAATCGTAGTCTGTTGGCTTCAATCCTTGGTGGCAGTGGACATGATAAGGGTGGAATCCATGCATATGAAGTAATCTTAATACTGATTGAAGACTGCAGCCAGCTTCTTCAGCAACTGATCGAGTACTACAATGAGGATTAGCATAAACAGCAGCTAAAATGGCTGTCCTGGAGTCCTCTGATGTGACAGTTGTTGGTCTATCTTGCCGGGTCTGATGACTGACACTTCCTGGGGGGACAGACTTATGGACCGCCCTGTAATGAAATTTTTTTCAGGAAAATAAGAACTGCAGACATGAATGGGTCTGCAATTTTTATTTTCCAGAAAAAAAACTTCATTGTATGGAGTTGCCATTATAAATTTGCCATTATGTAGAGTGCTGTTAAGCAGAGGGAGCACTGTAACTACCAGATATGCAGCTAAGTTTCCGGGTTTTTGGAGCAATGAAAAAGGGAAAATGTCAAGAGAAATATAACAAATGGTTTATTCAAAGTATCGTCCCTCGCCAGCTACTTATTTTTGCCATCTCTCTGCCAATACATGAGTACCTCAACCATAAAACAACGTGTCCTTGGACCGAAACCATTCATCCAACCAATTTTGCACTTCTTCAAAAGTGGGCAAGTGTAGCCCAGCCAAGTCATGCGCCATCAACCGAAACAAATGATAATCGGAAGGGGGCAGGTCTGGCGAATACGGCAGGTGCGGTAGCAGATCCCATTTCAGCGATTTGATGGCCTCCTAGACATTGCAAGCGAGATGGCACGGAGCGTTGTCATGCTGCAAGATCACTCGTACATGTTTTGTCTCCCATTCTGGCCATTTTTCGAGCAATGCATGGTTCAGATTGATCAGCTGATGTTGGTGGCAATGGTCATTGACAGTTTCGCCCAATAACGCTTGCAGATCGGCGTCCTCAATTTTTTTGGTCTACTGCAGCGCTCCTTGTATGCAGTGTCAAAATCACCACTTCTGAAGCGTTTAAACCGATCTTCACAGGCAGTTTTCGATGGTGCATGTTCGCCATAGGCCTCCTCAAGCAAACGACGTGCTTCAGCTGCATTTTTTTTTCAGGTTAAAGCAGAAAAGCAAAGCTTCCCGCAAATGCTGTTTGTTTGGCACAAAAGTCAGCATCTTCGTTGTTGGAAAAATATTTTTGCGTTGCGATATGTATTGGTATTATGACTGGTTATTATTTAACAGATGTCCACGCTATGAAGAAACAATTTCCGGCATGTATGTCGACTACATGTGTCGTTGGCACCATCCATGTGGAAATCCGGGAATTTAGATTTGCACAATTGGTATTTTATTGGTTTGCACATCTGATGAATTAATTCACGAGTTAGACAATGATTTAAAAAAAAAGAAATATTTAAAAAGTAAATATAACATTTTAAAAAGTAGAAATTTAATATTAATCAGAAATACAGTATTTGCAACAGCGTATACAAAATGTTGAATGAATAATCATTGAACCCATACAGCAGTGAACTGATTACTTAGTTGGAATTGGATCAAACTTTAATGGTATACAGAGTTTTATGTGCACTATTATTCCTCCAAAATTCATTATTCTAGGCATTGCAGAATCTGAGTTATTAACTTGTTGATCTTGGTGGCGGCATTTTTATTTCTGTTCATATCTCAGTTAGCGTTCAAATTCGGACCCACACCGTATTAAAAGAAAATTTTCATTCTGGTCACCTCTGTCATTGCTTACAGTTATACACACTTTTTCAGAATCGCCCTGTATATGTACTTAATTAGATTGTATATAAAATCATGTATGTATTGCATGCATATTATCAAAATGTAACCGGTGCCGATGACGATTCATGACTGGAGGCATGTGTATCTGTACACAGTGCTCCAGCACATCCCACAATGCTTCGATTGGGTTGAAGTCTGGCCTCTGCGCAGCCACAGCAATAACTGGATGTTTGCACGGGCGAACCATGCCTGTGTTGAACAAGCAGCATGACATGTCCTTCTGGAAGAACCAGGTACCATAGAATCCACCATTGCTCCAAGAAGGTGCGTTTCCAACATCTCTTGGTACCGTGGGGCATTCAGTCGCATGTCGACACCAGTGATAGGTCCTACCATGCTGCACAGAACATGGTTCACACTATGACCCCTCCACCAGAGTCCTTCACTGTGGATACGAGGCAATCTGGATTGTATTTCTCTTTGGGCCATCTCCAGATCCACACACAACTGTCAGATTGTTGGAGAGTAAAGTTGCTTTCAACACTCCACATGACCTCTGCCCAGTCATCACTAGTCCACTGACGACACTATGTACACCATTGTAGACGACGACCAGCATTTACCCTTGAGACGAATGGTTTCCTCTTTCCGGCTCTCCCACAGAAGTCAATCTCATAGAGGGCACGTTGCACACTGTGCACAGATGGGCCACGGTCTGCGGCTGGTGAGTAGGTGTCTGGGTCACCTACAAAGTCAGTAGTGATGTCCCATAGGGTGTCTTTGCGATGACTCACCACCACCCTAGACAGAGCATGTTTGTCTCTCGGCGACAGCAGTGGAGGTCACCCGGAACGTTTTGCTGTCGTTGTTGCACCTGTCTGTTCGTATTTGTGCACAACATTATGCACAGTGGAGCAAGGATGCCAAGTCAAAGTGTAATTTCGCAAAGTGACTTCCCGCTAATGCGGCACCCCACAAACATTCTTCCCTCAAAGTCGGATAATTCTCGGACATTTGGCATGCTGATTGGTGTTGGTATGCTGTACCACCTGATGAGTTATGTCTTTAATATGCATACTCTCATGTGCATCCTATATGGTGAGACCACACGAACATCACGAACAAAAGGGGTGTCCGAATACTTTTGGCAAGGCAGTGTATATTAAACATTTGGATTTACATAGAAATAACTTTCAATGGAAAAATATATATAAAGCGGGAATATACCAGACACCCCGCTTGAAAAATAACTTGAAAAATACGCATCATACAAAAAAAAATAAAAATAAAAAAAATACGAGTTTAATATTTTTAAAAAAGCTATCCAAAGCTACCAATCTGCCCCCCCCCCCAACCCCTGTGGGTGGGGCAGGGGGCAACTTTGAAATTTCAAATGGAAACCCCACATTTTTTATTGCAGATTCGGATTCTACGCTAAAAAAATACGTAAGTTTTGTCTGAAACATTTCTTTTGATTTGTGATAGATGGCGCTGTAATCAAAATAAAATTTTACATAATAAATTTAGTGGTAGCATCTCTCCATGGTCCATGCACATAGTACTTCAGAGACGATCTGATAATTATTAGACACTCACCTCTCTAATTAGGAGAGGTGCTTGATCAATTTTTGAAAAGTGTTCCATGCCACTGTCATTCTACGAGGGTTGGGGCAAAAGTCATGGCAACTATTTTTTTTCTTGAAGATACCAGTCCAGTTGGAAAATGTGACATATACAGACGAAAGGACAAAGTGTTAACTACATGTGTGGACAATGAATAGCACTGAAATATCGTAACACACTGATTAATTACGGTAGTATACAGAGCAATATGGCCTTCACGGTGCAAAACAATGACAACACAGTACACATAAAGTTGACATGATAAACCTGGGCCTAAAGACCCTCAAAGTAGTCCCCTGCTACTGTCACCACACGCTGCCAACGATGTGGGAGGCATTATTCATCACTGGTTGACACACGTCCTTGCTGAAACTTTCCTACCCACCGTGCTACTGTACAGTATGGTAGGGCATTATTCCCAAGGTTCCACTAATTCAATGTGACATTCCATCATATTTCTCCCTCAGAGAACAGCTATTTTTGTTACACCTCACTAGGGAATTGTTAATCATATTCCCACCAATAATAAGCCCTGAAATTTTCCTACTGAGATGATGTAATAATGTAATGACGTTTCAGCGCCCAGGCCTTCTCTTTAGGTGGTGTTGGTGGGGTTGGAGGTCAAGTTTGATACCATATTGAACACGTATTTTTTTTAATTTTTTTTTTTGCATGTTGTGTATTTATTGAGTTATTTATTTTGTCAGTTTAAAATGGGACACCCTGTATTTTAAGCATTCTATATTAAAGAGGTTTGACCATATTAGTTTTATGAATTTATAGTTAGGTTCCTGTAAATTCTCATGTAAGGGAAGAGGAATGCTTATACATTAAAGTAAATCTTACGTGAAAGTTCCTCCCATGAATTCGTCAGGCTTAAGCTTGCCTTCTTTTGCTCTTTTGGCAAGATCCTGCATAAAATACATAAGTTTCATTAAACCTTAATTTAAATAATATCAAGAAGAAAATAAATTGTACATAAATAACTTACTCTTATTTGTTTGGATATATCTTCTATGCTCAAGGCAAGAGCATTTTTTACAATGGGAGTAATCAAGCCAGCTTCTGTTGCTACAGCAACAGAAATGTCGACATTGGAAAGTATTTTGGTTTCCTGACCAGAATATGTGACATTTACATTTGGAACCCTCTGTAATATTAAAAAAAAAACTTATATGATAATTGGTACCAAAAAATAAAGGGTTTTACAATTCTCGTTATTGCCAGACGTTTATCTTTACAATACATGTAACTGAATCGGTGGTTTTGAAAAGTGCATTAGTCCAGCTGATTTAATTGTGACTGATGGCCTTTTCTAACTCACTAATTCAATTGAATGATGAATGATTATGTAATAAAACACATGAAGCTTTAATTCAGTCAGTTTGGTTTAATAGTGAAACCTTTAACAAAGCCTTACAAAAAATATCCATAGAGTCAGAACTGGAGACCAAGATGACCAAGAGATCAGCCTGCTATAAAAATCCACCAAATAAGGAAATTTGTATTGAAATAATCCCAGACTTCCACAAGGTAGTCCACTATCTTGCTGGAAGAGAAGGCATCCTTCATGGTCATCTTGCTATGATTGCAAATGAGAAAGCTCTGTATCATAACCAGAAACATGATAATGTACTGATTAATATGCATTTTAATAAACTATTTAGGCATTCCACTGTTAATGTATTCCAGTTTAACAGCATCTTTAGAAATTTGTACAATTTGCTACAGTAATACTCAGGTTAGTAACTGGTCCACTGTTGTAAATGATTCCTTTTCAGTGTTTAAGAAATTTGAAAGTCTCTATGCACAAAAATAATAATCACCAATGCTGAGAAGAGAAGAAAGACAACTTCTAAATAGCAATAGGAATCCAATGTCTTCACAGATGTACCGTAATTACCATCTCCAATGACAAAACTATTTTTTGCCTTATTAAAATGCTGTGTTAAAATCACTTTTAAGAAACTGTTACTTCCTAAAATATTACTACTCTTGTTGTAAAAGTGTAATAGAGATGCTGGTATAAAGTAATCTTCGTTTGGATCCAAATATATTCTATTGTAAAATTAAAAAAATGCTAGTTTTGCATAGAGAAAATAAATACCTGCAGAGCCATTGCTGCTGCCTTAACAATGAAGTCATTGACAGATACAGTCTTTCCTTGCTCTAAATGCAAAAAAATAATAAATAATAATGCTTTATAATAAATGAATTTAAATATGCTATTGAAGACAAAAATTCACCTTTCATCTCGCTGCGAAGTTTGTGAACAGAATCCACATAACAGTCTACTGTTGCATATGCATGAGGAAGCATGGTCTGTAAAGAGTTAAAAAGTTCCAGAGATAAATCTTGAAGATTTGAAATTTTAAGACCTTCAAAACTGACTTACCTTTGATTCTGTCAGCCTTTTTGCTATGGTCCGCCTCATACTGGTATGGGGAATATCTGTAAATGCAGCACCTGGTTGTCGTGGTACACCTACGGATTAAGTCGAAGTTGAGAGATAAAACATGAACAGCATTAAAAACATGATTTTGCAAGAAATAAAGTTAAATGAATTTTAAATACTAACAAATTTCATCAAGGGTGTAGGCAAAATTTATGTAAGGGAGGAAGGGCAGTGCAGAAACATTTGTGAGGAAATGATGCAAAACAGCTTCATCTTCGCAGAATAAAGCCAATATCAATAAGTTCAAAGTGCTTATGCTCCCCAAGTAGGATGCGAGGAAGATGAACAGAACGAATTCTGGAGGGAACTAGACCAAATGATAGCAAAAATATCCAGGAATGAAGGGCTTATTGTTGGAGGAGATTTGAATGGTCATGTTGGGAGGAGTGGAACAAATGAGAGGAGAGTACATGGTGGATGGGGCATAGGTGATAGGAACGCTGAAGGAGAAAGAATAGTAGAACATGTAGTGGCTTTTGACTTGGCAATTGTTAACACCTATTTTGAGAAGAAAAATCATCAACCAGTAACTTTTAAGAGTGGGGGTAGGACAAGTCAGATTGATTATATATTAAGCAGAAGGAAAGATCTTAAGGAAGTGAAAAACTGCAAGGTTATTAATGGAGAAAGCGTAACCATTCAACACAGACTAGTGGTTATGGACTGGATAGTGAAAAAATATTGGAAAAAGGAATAGACTGGCGGCAGAAGGTGGTAAAGATAAAGAGGTGGAAGCTGAAGGAATTAGGTTTACAGAATGAATTCAAGGAAATGGTATTAAGGGAAATAAAGTTCCCAGAAGATGTGGAAGACTGGTGGGAGCGAAACAGTAAAATGATAAGAAAGGCCGGTGAACAGATACTAGGTAAAACATCTAGCAAAAAACCTCCTGATAATAAAGAGACATGGTGGTGGAATGAGAAGGTACAAAGTAAAATAAGCGAGAAAAAAAGAGGCAAAGAAAAGAATGAATATCACTGAATCACAAGAATATAAAGTTATAGTACATACAAGCTGACAAAAAAAGAAGCAAAGAAAGAAGTGGCACAATCAAAAGCCCAGGGAGATGGTGAAGCTTATGAGGACCTTGAAAAGAAAGGAGGGGAGAGAAAATTGTTGAGAATACCAATGGCAAGAGATAAGGCAAGTAAAGACTACACATCAATCAAACAGATGAAAGAGGAAGATGGCAAGGTAATCCAAAAGAAAACGGATGGAAAGAGTATTTTCAGAGGTTATTGAACGTAGAAAATGAAAGAGTTGTTAGAGAAGATGGGGAGCCAAATGAAAGTGGAACATCAGAAGTTAACAAGAGTGAAGTGGGAAATGCAGTCAGGAAGATGAAGAATGGCAAAGCAGAGGGCGCTGACATGATCCCTGTAGAAGTGCGGAAGACCTTAGGGGATGCTGGAATTGATATTTTGTGGGACTTGATGGAGGAAATGTGGAAAAGGAGAAAATGTGCAAAAGGAGAAAATGCCGGACGCATGGAGAAAAAGTATTTTGATACCAATCTTCAAGGGCAAAGGAGATATACAGGTTTGTGGAAATTAGAGAGGGATTAAACTGATCTTGGAAGACTAAGATCTGGGAAGCAACAATAGGAAATGAGCAGTTTGGTTTTATGCCAAGCAGAGGGACAATGGATGCAATTTTTGCATTAAGACAGTTGATAGAACTCTTCAAAGAGCTAGAACAAGAACTACACATGGTGTTCATTGATTTAGAAAAGGCTTATGATAGAGTACCAAGGCAAGAAGCATGGAGGTGTATGAGAAAGGAGGTACCTGAGAAGTATGTGAGGTTAGTCAAGGATATGTATGAGAGAGCAGTGACACAGGTTAAGAGTGGCGTTGGCATGACAGAGGACTTCAATGTAGAAGTGGGACTACATCAAGGTTTAGCACTCAGTCAGTTTTTGTTTGACCTGGTTTTGGATATTTTGGTGAGAAAGGTCAAGAGTGAGGCACCTTGGAGTATGATGTTTGCAGATGACGTAGTCCTATGTGATACAAATCAGCACAGACTGGAGGAGTGGAGGAAAGCATTAGAGGAAAGGGGAATGAGACTTAGTAGGACAAAAACAGATATATGGTGGCAAAAAATGAAAAGGAGAAAACGTCTATTCGATTTCAGAATGAACTGTTGTTGCCATAGGTGAAGAATTTTAAGTATCTGGGATCAATGCTGAGTGCAAATGGAGAAAGGGAGGCTGAATTATCTCAGAGTACAATGTGCATGGATGCACTGGAGGAAAATGAGTGGAGTTTTATGTAACAAAAAAGTGAGCTCATATTGAATGGGGAAGATCTACAAGATGGTGGTGAGACCAGCAATGATGTAATGGGGGTGAGACAATGGCACTGATGAAGAGGCAGGAAAAGAAAATGGATATTGCAGAAATGAGAATGCTTCGATGGAGTGTGGTGTAACTAGAAAGGACAGGATTAAGAATGAACTCATTAGAGGATGTGTCAAGGTGAATCCTAGGAGTAGAAGGATCCAAGAAAGTAGGCTGAGATGGTTCGGTCACGTGGAACGAAGATATGAAGACTATGTGGCAAAGAGGATAGTGAAGTTGAAGTTTCAGGAAAGAGAAGAGTTAGGAGGCCTAGTTTGAAATGGATGGATAGGGTGAATGAAGATCTCTGGGAGAGAGGATGGCCAAGGAGGGAAGCCTTAGACCGTGAAAGGTGGAAGAAAAGAATTGAGGAAAGCAATGCTGACCCCATAAAAAATGGGAAAAAAGCCAAGATAAAGAAGAAGAAGTATATGTTCAAAGTTTCTGTATATATATATATATATATATATATATATATATATATATTCTATTTTTCTGTTGAATTCTATTTTTAACCAAGTATTTATTTAATCTATGGTGGGAGAGGGGCTCCTCCCTCCTGGGCTATGCCCATAAATCTCATTAAATTTTACGATAAATTATGGTTAGAATTAAATCTGCTACCTGTCATCGCCATGATAAAGTATAACTGATAGTATGAAAATGTGGTCAGCTTGTTTCACATAAGCCCCCTTGCCTCTCACATTAGCTGAATTTTATGTCATGAAAAGTGCCTTTTTATGTATTTTAACAAAAGTGAAATTCCTTTATCAAATGTTCAAAGTTACGAGTTCAATTTCAATGAAACTTCACTTTGTTTACAACAGACAACTACATGTTACAATGATGAAGGCTCCAACCACTTGATAGAATGCTGGTTTATTTTACAGATATGCTGTTGGTTTTTCCAAGATGGACAAGAAATATTGTGATTTAACTGATGAACGTAGTGGCACCTCATGTTTGCATACCATTTTCTGGTCATTGGTAAAGGCAACCTGCAGTTTGCCTGCCGATTTAATAACTTAGTCTTTCTAGTACATCATTAATTCCTAATGGGAAAAACACAAATTGTCGATATTTCAAAATAATAAAACAATAAAAGATTCTTGAACAAGACAAAGGATAAGCTCTGGACTTCTTAGAAACCCAAGAGTTGGTTCACGTCATGTGATCTATCAGGTGGAATAACGATGCATCCTACCATGTCAAAAAATGGCCAATTGCATTGCATTTTCTGTCAGAAAAGCCATCCATCAATTTTTTGGAAATGCAAGCCTATTCTTCCAAAGAAGCACTGGTCAGTTCTGTCACTATCGTAAGGTAGCATGCCATACCCCTTCACCTGATATTCCAATTCATCCCACAAGTGTTCTTTGGAATTATGATCTAGATTTTAAACAAGGAAAACAGCAATCTGAGGTAATTTTTGTGTGAAAAACTACCAAAAAGTGGATTTTGAGTTGAATTCAGATCTTTTTCTGATATCTTTTGTTTGTAGCAACGTGGTGGCACATCAACTAGATGAACAATCAAGGAAAACAGCTATCTAGGGTAACATTACTGCCAGCAAACAAGTTCTGCAAAGCATGAGCTTTATAGGCAGGCAAAGATTGCAATGAAAGAGAATGGGCCGTTACCAAACTGTTGTCACCATGTACGCAGCATCAAATTGTCTAAATTATGGAGATAAGGGTTCCACTGGAACTATGGGAGTTAAGCATTAGATACAAGCTCTAAACTATTATGCCCCTACTATAAAATTTTTACTTTGACCTTAGTACTGTTCATCCTGTATTTTCCACAGCCATACCTGCCCATTGGACTGCAGGATAGTATAGTGTAATTTGTCACTTCATAATACACATGCTATTGCTCAAGGGTCTATTTCATCGATCTTTATACCATATATATTCGTGCATAGGCCGACCCCTGATTTTTGACCTCTAAAAGTGGAAAACACCATGGCTCGAGCATAAGCCGAGGCAGAAAAGGAAAAAACAAAAGGCAAAACTTCAGAGGAAAAACAAATTATTATAGAACACAACTATTAAAGCAGTTTTTGTGTAATTACAAGAAGATTAAATTTATAGTAACAAATTCATGGTGTGGGAAAATCATCAAACATAGCTTCTTCATCTGACTCTCCAAAAAGTTGATGAAAATCTTCATTCTCATGCTCGTCATCCACATCGTCTTCAGTCGCGTTTTCATTGGCCTCACTTTTATTATTTTTATTTTTCAAAGCAATGCAGTAATTATTGACTGTATGTAATAATAGATATTCATTGTAACATTTTAACTTTTTTTATAAAACATTCTTGGACGATTTTCAAGACTAACACGGTGACAGTTTACCAAGGTCGGTGCCATCTTGTTTTCGGGATTTGACTTATGCATTTGCTTTTTACAATGAAAAAGTGAATGGAAAATTGAGGATAAAGACATGAAATAATGCAATGATTAATGCACTGTATATTGTATATACTTATACAATGTGCTGTAAGATATATTAAATTTTATACGCTAGTGCTTGGCGATAGTATCGATGGTAACGATGTTCAAAAACGTTTTGATATCGAATTTTTCGATGTTCTTGAATCTTCGATGTTTCGATGTTCCATTTTAAATTCATTATCTATTGAACAACTGTTTAGATTAATGTACTGACGTATTACAATGAAAGAACACGTAAAAACGCACTGGTTTCGTTTGAAGCCCCCACCCCCCTCGGCTTATAGACTAGTACATACAGTATGTTTGCAGTTTCGGAGAATCAATTTACAGTTTTAATAATCTTCATCTATTTGCTATGGTGTAAATATTTGATGTCTAGAAAATTTCTGTATACATGCTGTTCCTGAATGGTCTGTACAAACTTTCAGGATATGTTCCAGGGACCAAAATGAGCAGAAAATATAATATGAACATAGGGTCGAAAATGCTTCTTTCTAGAGTTATAACTATTTTTCTCTTTTTTTTTAATTATATAACTTGTAAATTATTATCAAAAAATCAAAGCGCTCTTTTTTTTTTTTTTTCCTTCTTACTTTTGTCTTTCACCACTGAAGATGGGTAGCTGGTACCCAAAATACGTACCCAGTACAGTAGAGCCCTGATAATTCGAGATAATTGGGGCTGGCTGTACCTCGAATTTAGAAAAACTCAGATTACAAGGAAAGATTTACCTACATTGCATGGAAAGATTTATTTTACAACACATGTGCAAAGTGGTTTAGGTAAACATACTAACTTAAACTTTAAAGAAACTGTCCAGAGTTTTTTTTTTTTTGCTTTTTTTGCGTTTTCAGTTATCTTATCCATTTAACAGTTTACACAGGATGTTTCCTGAACATCGATATTCAATTTGCATCCCTAATCAAGAGCGATTCAGCTCAAATTACATGGAACCTTGGATTAGAGGCTTTTCCCATTTTAGAACTTATGTAATTGTTAAAAATTTATAATTTTTCATATATTTTTTTGCTATAATTATTTGTTTTTATGTAGTGACATTATTTCACTGTTTTGTAATTATACGACATTGATTAAATTTATTATCAATTAATTTTTCTTCATGTTATTTTGTTGAGGTGTAAATAAAAAGTTTTGTGAATTCAAGATTCTTCCTCAACATTACTATTTAAGATAAATAAAACTGCCTTACTAAGCCCATCTCATTTGAAGTAATTCCCAGAATTCTCAAAGGTGAAGCAGCTTCAGCTTTTGGGAAGGAACCAGCCCTTGATCTATTAAAAATGTTTTTCTTCTTCTTCTTCTTCTTCTTCTTCTTCTTCTTCTTAAAAATGTTTTTCATGAAAGTGAATGTTTTAAAGATGGCAAAGAGTTGAACTTTGAATTTAAATAGTAGTTCCTATTACTGGAACAAGTTGGCCTAATCTAAACCATAAAAATGAGGCCATACCATGACACTGTCTCTTATGAACTTCACACAATTGGACATGAAGCATTCTCTGGGCATCTACCAGACCCAAACTCGACTAGAGTGTACAACAAGATAGTCACTCCATAAAACATGTTTCCTTTGTTCTATATCCAGTTTTGATGACCTCACACTATTCTAAACATCACTGCGCATTGATTCTGTTGAAGTCGTGCTTATAAGCAGCAGCAGCATGGCCAGGAATCCTACAATCTTCAGTTCCCACAAGAGGAGAAAATTTATTAAATTCATCAAGGATATTACTTCCCTTCAGAAAGCCAAAAGGAATTTCACCACTATCTCATTACCCTACAATGGTCAACTAAAAGTCTTAGCTCCGTCTTTAAAACATATAACCTTTCCTTCTCTTATAGCAACCCGAACCAGGCAAAACTCTTACTTAGCAATCCAAAGGATAAGGTCTCCCCACTCGACAAGGCACGAATTTACGAAATCAAGTGTCCACAGTGTGCGAAGACCTACAAAGGGCAAACTTCCCGCAACATCCTGAGCCGCTTTAAGGAACACCTGAACCACCGGAATTCCGCAAGAAGTGACCTCTCCGCCGTTGCTAAACACTCCCTGGAGACAGGGCACGATGTCTCCATCCAAAATCTTAAACTTTAGAAATCGATAAACAATAAACGATTCCTGGATGCCTTTGAGAGTATGGAGATCCATTCCACCAAAGCAGTGATTTACTTAACTCAGACAAAGGGCCAATCAGGAACTCCCGACTGATTCAGTGGTGGACGACCCTAACCAATCACTGAATTTGTTCTTTGTCTGTCCTTTGAGTGCTATTTCTATAGTTGGTCGCTTCTCATTGTAAATGCCATTTATTTTTCTATCACACTCAGTATCATCTGGTGTGTTACTCCCTATTCTACCTGCTGAATGATGAGAGCTTCGCCCTCGAAAAGCGCTTACAGGATAAGGTTGTATTTTTCTTTTTTAAAAGTTGTTGTGGTTAAAGAGTCTTTTATTTCTTTTATTGTATTGAACATATCCACATCTCTTCTCCCCTTTTATATTTTTTCTGGTTTTTCTGCAATTGTTGTTTGTTTTACCAGAATTAATAATCTTTTCTTTTATTTCTTTTATTGTAGTGATTGTACTGTTATTTCAGAACTCTGTAGCAATTGTTTCAGTTGAAGACTTCTGATTGCATTGTGTCACAGATGCTAGCACTCGACGATCACAGTCTGCTATTTTCTTTGATCTACAATTTCCTGGTTTCATTGATGTTGCTATTTGAGATTTCCACTTGCAATGATGTCACTAATGGGGAGTTGAATGGGGTATTCATAGAATGACAGAAACATACAACCTTTTGCATAGGTAACATCTTAGGATGATATCATGCTGGAACTCCCTGAGCTCTGTTCAACGATCATACTGCACCAATAGGAATCACATATTAGCCTAGTAAACCATGTCTCTCTTTACTTATGTTATCTTGGACATGTAACATGGCTTAGTCCAGAATCTGGACTCCAGATGTAAAGCCTACTAGTAAAAAAGGTTTAAGATGATCTAAAATTACTATAAATTAGCAAAACAATTATTTCCACAAATTATCAGCGGTCTCTGCTCCATTGAACAATTTCCTATAGAAATTGGGGAACACAGATAGCAAATAGGAAAATTACCCAGGGCACCCTTATTCGTAACATCTCGGGGGCCATTAGTGCTAATTCTAGCAGTGTTGGAGAAATGAATAGAAACTGATTTTCATGAATTAAGAGGCAATGTGAATGCATTTATACATACAATTGGTGGAAGTAAAATAAATACCTTTTGCAACACTTGGAACAGGAGAAGGCTTTGTTGAAGGTGGAGGTAGTGAAGATATTTCCACAGGTTTAAGTTGCTTTGTTTCAATGTATTTTAAAACATCCCTTTATGAAAGAAAGTTTATTAAAAATTAGTAAACGTTTTTAAGGTTAACTAGCAAATTTAAACTGAGAAATTTAATAAACTTTATTAACATGTAGAACAAGGAAGAGAAAATTAATATATTATACTGTTCAAAAACACAATGGAATTTAACTCTATATTATTTGAAAATACAATTTAAGCTGCTTTAGGCTGGTATCACAAGGACAGGGTGGCTATAATTAAGTTTGCCCTACTGAACCCAGCCTTGACAGGACAGTATTTATAGTACAAAGTACCAAACTCTGTACAAATAATGCCCTGAATAAGAGCTACGTGATTTGTATTTCTGGTTATGGGGCTACCCGACAGAATTGTCAAGGAAACGTTTACACATGTGCTGATTTGAAGAGAAGCATATCAAGAAAGATATCAGGTATATCCATAGAGATGCTTCGTGCAGTCTTGCTGTATGCTATCCTATGCTTTCAGACTGTCCTGAAGACTGATGGGTGCAGTTTTGAGCACACTTTGTCTGGCAGATGCTATGTCACAAAAATCAGGCATATTATATGGACATTGCAAAGCATTAAAGGTGTTCATTATTTCTCTTCCCCATATCCTTGGCAATGTTCACATTATGATTCCTGTTCTTCTGATTGCTTATTTTCCACATAATTATAACATAATCTCCCTGTAGTGTTAAAGTTTCAAAGCTATCTTCAAGATTTTTGTTTTATAAGAACAGCATTGTTCTTATATGACAATTTTATAAGAACAGCATTGTTCTTATATGACAATACGTAGAAAATTTTTGGTATGAGGTTAGGCTTTGTCCTCCACATTTTGAGATGGATACTTAAGGATTTTGCATGATCAGATGATCTCAAGTGGAATATATGAGAAACAATGGACATCACAGTGGTTGGTTTGATTAATTCGTATTAACGTCCTTTTCAACTGTTATGGCCATTTCAGGATGGCATTATAGGGGCCGCAAATTTTGCCTCACAAGGGCCGGCAAACGACTACAGGGGACCAACGGCTTTACTTCACTTCCGAAGGAAGTGCGTGATCTCAGGATTTCCCCCCTGAAAAAATCCTCGTCGTCCTCGGGCATCAGAGGTGATCACGCAACATCACAGTGGATTTTTACCTCGATTCCAATTGCATCATGAGCAAAAAAGACTTAATTTTTAATGTGGTTGTGATTGTGGGTGTCAGAAGATGAGGTGTAAGCCTTAATAATAACCACACTTCTTTAGATTTCTCACAGATCACAGTTTTGACAGTGTTTGCCGGATAGCAGGATCAAACAAAAACCCACTACCTAAAAAGACCCCTATAAATGTCCATGGTGAGCAAAGGATGTCTAGGTTCATCAAAGACAACCAACATGCTACCATTCATCAGCTAAGTGCAGTACAACACAGGTAAAACAGAAGACACAGCCATCAAACGTTTGCTTGAGTTGCAACAGTAGATGCCCTTATCAGGTTCCTCTCCTATTGGAACAGAACAGGAAAAGAAAAGAAACCGAAATGACAAAGTTTTTCCCTTACAAAAATAGCCACACTCATTAACTGCTTCAAGACAATGAATAAGAGCTGACGTTTCTAGCTCGAATGGATGCATGGGACACATTTTTCAGGGTTGCATCTACAAACTTAGCAGGATAAGAAACTGATCAGAAATCTCCCTACTCTTCGCCTTCCTTGAAGATACTGATCTCCTTACAAGGATTCAAGGCCCCTTAAAGCCCATTGATCATATGCCCTGAAACTTCCTCCTGTAATTAATCTTTATGCGAACCTTTGCTAAAACTAATCAGCTGGTCTCCACCCATGTGAGACGAAGGCTGTGAAGAAAGAAAGAAAAATTGGGACAACTATGATAAAAAAAATAGGGTAAAGGCAGGTGCATTTAGGGTAGCTTTTTGCACAGGCAGTTGTTTGCCGCTTTCATTCTCTTCTTTGACAGCCATTCCTTTTCTCTGGCTGAAATCTACAGTCATTCTGGAAGCACGTAACAAATGATGGCACACAGCAGAGAGCTGGTCTCCTCTAGTGAATCAATAACAAACCAAAAGGGTAAGCTTGTAATTCATGTGGGTGTGCAAAAAATTATTTCAGAGGCACAAAAAGGGCAGGATGCCACACGCTCTATTTTAACTTATATGCAACTCAACAAAAGTTACTGTGTAGAATGGTTTTACTGTAGCATTTATCATACAAAAGGACAGATAAAGAGAAGCAGTGACTTTTACCATCACTGCTGTGAGAAAACAAAAATGAGAGTTCTGTTATTCTAAGCATTGGCATCTTGAATCTATCATATTCATACAAGATAAAATATACCTCACATTGGACTGTGGATACAGAAAGTGCTATGACAGTATTTCCAAAAATGGAATCATTAATTGTGCATTTACGAAAAGGTGGCCACTTCATTCATCTGATCATACCTCCTGTGACTTTTGGTCGGGAGCCATCTAAAACCTCTGGTCTACCAAGGACACGTGGATGACTAATACCTCGTTCACACTGCACATCTGAATCATGATCCAGACGTCAATCATGATCGAGAACTGCAATGTGAACGGAACGTCATTCGTCAGATTGTGATTTGTTCGTGCAAATGATGATCCGCTCAACGACGTTCCCGAAACATCGTTCGCCTCGAATTACGTTCGAAAACGAGGTTCTGGAGTCTCGACCCAGATTTTTACTATATAGCCTTCAGCAGCCATTTTAGAAACAGAATCGCACAACTGTCGCTCGCTAGGTGGTGTTCATCAATCCCACTAGCGTGAGTGGAGTGTGAACACTGCTCGACCGTCAATCATGATTCGCAGTGTGAACGAGGTATTAGCAACTTTGAAGGATTAAATAAACATTGCACAAAAAGCAGAAACAGATTCGCTGTAATCTGCAACATTCTACTGAAATTCCATTTCTGTCTTGTTGCTACTTATGTTGCTTCTGAAGTACTTATGAATAAAAATATTTGTATTGGTATATCTAAAAAATACAAATGTAGTTTTATAAATACAGAAAAAAATGGCATTCGGAAATTGCAGTTTTACAATGAGTAGAAAGAAAACACTTAATCACTTCTGGATATTATGTCAAAATAAAAATTACAGTATACAATACCATACACTAGATTCTTTTTAGTTACTATAGCTAATTAACTCCAAAAATGGAGTTTCCAGTAGCACTTTTCCCTAAGTATAGATAATTAGAAAAATAATTGTTTCTTTAAAAAATCAGTGAACCATGGTCCCAAGTTTATGCAATGCAAAGTAGACTGAAGTTTGCCCTGGTTGGTTTTTGGTTACTGAATTCTAAGCACTTTCTCTTTAATTATAACTACCATCTACTTGAAATGACAAGAAGAATACTGAACATATACTAAAGGAAAAAATATATCACAAATGAATACAGCTGAACCCAGTTATTACAATTTTCATGGGACTCAGCATTTTCATCGTATTATCCAGGAATCAGAGTTCACTGAAAATCCCAATACAGCATTATGAAATAAGCTTGAGACTAGTGTACATTACAAATATTCTTCATTTATTTATTTATTTATTTATTTATTTATTTATTTATTTATTTATCATAGTCTGCCAACATGAGCATATATAATTGTTAGAATCACATTCCTTACAGAATTATGCAACTGTAAAAGCTCAGGTGGAACATCATCATCATATAGAATGAATGACTGAATTTCATCTAAAATCGACAACATACAGTGTAGATTTTTCTATAATCTAGTCTTCATCACACTCTTTGTCCTTTTCATATATGCCATCTTGCTTATTTGTGTAACAATGCTGTATTTTGTCCTCCTCATTTAAGGTTTCTTCAGTGAATAAGGTTGTGAATGTTGGAAATTCTGATCAATCCATAGAAATGCACATATTTACCATATATAAACATTAAGAATCAATCAGAATTCGTGATTACTGAATAACACATTTTTTTGTTTAAAACTCATTTCTTTTTGTGTTATTGTTATTATTATTATTATTATTATTATTATTATTATTATTATTATTATTTTACACTAAACATCTCAACTAATGTTACTTTATTGGAATTAATGTCCTAATTTTTGCATCATATTATCCAGGATCTGACAGAAAAACTCGTCATATATAGAAACAGCTTTCATGAGGACGGGACCAAGGGGAAAAAACATATAAAGCAAGATGTCGTATTAAATGAGATCATAATAACGAGGTTCACTGAATGTGGTATATAATTCTAAAAATAATAAAATGTAATAAATATGTCTTTACTTTTAACTACAACTTGAATTTATTTTAAAAAAATACCCTTTTAAAAGTTTTCCATGAGGTCCAGTTGCTGGAATACTTTCTGCAGTTAAATTAAAACTAAGCAAAAGGTTGCGAACTGCTGGTCCCACTGATCTAAAAAAATTATTTGGAGAAATTAATAAATTATTTATCTCTATACAATGCAATATATACAGGGCGTCCGAAAATCAGACTTTGAATACTGAAATGATGAGACCAGGAATACACATAGATGAATAAATATAATCTAATACATGTATAGCTATATTAAAGCCTTTTATAAGATTCTAAATTTTGGATGATATTTTTTAAATTTATTTAAGAGGGATTGATTTGTTGGGAAAATTAAGTTAGCAGTCATTGCTATATAAAATTGAACTTGCATAGCACTTTTATTATATTGTATTGCACTGTCATGTTTCCTTCAAATGTATTTGTTAAATATTATTTTTAAATTATTGATAAAATTATTTTAAGTTCAATGTTTCCGCAAGCCATACGTCTGCATATTTGCATGATGATTGTATTTACTAAAACACTTTTCTACAGGATTATCTACAGAGAAATCTTTGGGCTGTGACTCCTCCAGTGTAATACTCAATAGATATTGGACCTATGGACCCCGAAAGGTAAATTGTAAAAAATTAAAAGTAAATAAATAAATAAATAAAATAAATATTTTAACAACTCCTGCCCAAGACTGTTCCTCCGTTAATTCTTTATCCCATAGCAGAAAAGCATCTCTTAGCCTTTGCATCTGAAACAGGGAATACTAGCAACACTTAAAGGTAAACTCCACACCCAAAACAACTTTGTTTAAAATGAAAGATGAAAGTCTCAATAACAACATAGCATGTATAAAAATTTTCAATTCGTACTCAAAATTGATAAAATATATAAAAAAACTTTCATTTTCTCCCTCCCCCTGCATTAGACACTGGCGCCATGGTTCGGCAATTGTTACGTCACAAGTTGCCGAGAAATGCGAAGGAGTTTCAAATTCGTGACGTCACACATTGGACGCTATCGGTTAGTTGTCAGTTGGGCATCGCAATAGACTATGAATATGAAACAAGACCGGTAGTGACGACTGCAATTTTGATAACAGTGACAGCGATATATAAGGGCTGTTAGCAGAATTAAATGTTACTGCAACTTCTGCGATATACAGCCCTATGCATTAAACGTGAAATGGGATCTTCTGCTTGCCGCATCGGTGTGTGCACATAAGGGCGACGTGTGCCTTACACAGCAGATAGGCTTACCTCCTCATTCCTTCGGCGTTTAACGAGTGCTGTTGCGGTCATTATTCTTGAAGAATGCCAGGCTCGTTTAGAGTTGGAAGAGCATCTAGTTCCACCTTATACGTGATCTAGTTTCAGCGAATTTCTTGTTTGAATTGATACTGAATTTTAAATGGCGGTTGCGTAGGCAAAGCAAGACGCTTCAAAATGAGCATACGATGCTGTTTGGAGTTGGATACCAGTTCCCTTGCTGTCAAAAACTAATCCACTGTTATTTAATCGATTCTGATTCTGGAAATCTATGAAACGTGAAATTTTTATCCGACTGTCTATTTACACATCCAAACAGAGAACAAATTGAAGGCAATCCGACATAAAACAGGTTAGCAAAATCTTACGATATGTAGAATCGTTTTAAGCGACTAGAATCTCGGCGACGAAATTCCCCGAAGTTCACGCGGCAGGAAATGACAGCTTGTTCCGCTGTGTTCTGTGGAGAAGGAATGGAAGATCCCACGCAAATTTTCAATTTTCCGAGGCATTTTTCTTAATAAAATATTAGGAAAAATCGAAAAATTTTGAATGATAAATACTCTATTAACCTGGATTAATGTTATGATGCAAAAAAAAATAAAGTCTATTTTTTCCGTGGAGTTTACCTTTAAGAAAATATTAGCAATGTTTGGAAACTGGGAACTGTATGACAGAATTATGGTCTTTATTACATAACTATGACACAAGTGTTTCAGGGAGTGGTACCAAAAGACTTATAGGTTTCCTTGACCTGCTCATCATTTGTGACAATATTACAGGCAATTCATACCCGATTTCAAAGTTTATGAATTGAACTAAGCAGCCATTGATGGCAGCTGAATGACTCGCCTACCATTGAAAAGAGGAGGATTGTCAAGTTGCCAGTAGAGGTCTCCCAGTCTCTGTTTTTGATATGGTGACCCAGCAACAGAAAGCAGTTTGCAACCTCCACTTCAACCAGTACAAACCACCGATAAACATCTAATGCGAAGTTTGTAGAAGATATAGAACAAAAGCCTCTGCTGCTAAGAGTATTAGAAAATGGCATCAAATGGTCCAAGAAACAGGTTGTTTATGTAAGCGAAAATGCAAAAGCCAGCCTCTTACCTCTAAAGAAAACATTGGTTACCGAGTAAACTGTGAAGTCTGCACAGGTGGATGGGGCCATATTGAACACCTGTAAATCGTCATTTCTAAACTTGATGATATGACGAAGATTTTGTACTTTACTGCACCTTTATATGCTTATTTTGAAATTGGGTATGGGCTTTAGTGTCACCCTGCATTTTTGAATAGCAACAACTGCAATATAAAATATGAGCCATGTAATAGCCTGAATTTGCATTGCAAACTGTGATGTGATACCACACAAATCAAACCCTGCTTAAGGAAACTTTTTTTTCAGCATTGCAATATTTTTACCAAATAGATGGAAAGTGAAAAAAAAATTCTAATTACAATGCAGGTGTTACAGGAGCTGCAACTGCTGCTGGAGATGCTGGAGATGGTGGCTTTGGTTCTGGTGCCTTTGCAGCTGGTGGGGCTGCAGTTTCAACATCTGCTGGCATTTGAACACCTCTCCATTCTTCTCCCTCAGCCACCATGAGTGCAATAGGAGATCCTATCTTAATATCCTTTGAATCTTCAGGGAGCTGCAAAAAATTCATCCTTTGAGTAAAATATAAGAAATAATGATTATCAGGAAATGATTTATTTCTGATATCATTTAAATGGAAAAACTAATCAACATTTGCAAAAATGTGAAAATATTGATCATGTCTTTCCCAATTATAAAATATTTTACTACCAGAGCCAGATTAGTTAGAAATAAAGAACGTTATCTTATGTTATTCTGATTATCAGTAAAAAATAAACAATTCTCATTACCAAAATTTTCGCTAGAATACCTTCCTCATCCACCTCCATTGCAACTACTGCTTTATCTGTTTGAATTTCACAAATGGCATCACCAGGGTTAAATTTATCACCTAGAAATCAACCAATGTTTACTTTTGTAAAAACTTAGTTTCACCAACATGTCCTAATAAATTTACCATTAGTTCTTACAGTTTTAAATATAATTCAATACATATTAATAAACTCTGCTATTGCCAGTCCCAAGCCTTGATGTGAAAGGAGATCCCCTGCCAAAAACCATGAAATTCGGCATGAATCTACTATGGATTTCAAACAGTGTTTTACTTAATGTCATTAAGCACCATAAATTTTTTACTATAAGGAGAAAAATTTTGGCCTAAAAAACACCAAAATTTGTGGGACCATATTATACAAGAGGATAATAATATTAGCCCTGCAACAACTTACGGCGGGAGAAGTTCAAACGAACTTCAGGATGACGAACTTCAGACGAATTTAACCTATAATGTACATCACAGTACAATATCGATCACGAAATATTCCACATCTCACTTACACGGAGAGAATGATCGATAAACTCTTCCTGTTATATATCTCTAATAGCTAAAGCTCTCATGTTTCTAGAAACAGATTAATCTATTTTTGACATAGGGAGGAAGGTGCTACTGCATGTACTAAAAGTCGGAGCAACTTTGTAAAGGGGTGTTTGGTGAATATTCTGGTGATTGAAAAGTGTCTTCAATGAGGTTGCATCATAAAATTAATTTTGAAATTAATAAACCTTGAAATAGATTGTATAAATAACAGTAAGTTAAAAAAATTATTTGGAAAATGATAGTTTTAAATCCGCATGCCGATTAAAGGAACGAAATTGTCACTCATTTTAACCAAGAGGTGTTTGTATGTATGCTAGTGCATTGCTTTGTGGGACGTGGACAATTTAAAGCTCTCTACCACCTTATGAATTAAATTTCTTACAGTTCTCTATGAAACGAAAAAAAGTGAATATGCTATATAAAACTTGACTTTAAAATAGTTATCCTTTGGCTTGGATACAGAAGCTATTGTTTTCCAAATCTTACAATGCAGACAACTGAACAAGTTCTAGGAGTGAGCAATCAATCAACATTTCCGATAGCACAATATTGAGGTTGGGAATATTTCGTGATCGGTATAGTACATTAATTATACAGCATATAGGGTGATTCTAAAATGGTGAGTCAAAAGTATCTAGCGAGGTTCTGTGAGTCAAAATGAACATATTATATCAGCAGGATAGTAATCCTTGTCTTACACTCCTCAAATAGTAGCAGCATAATGTCCCTCCCTTAAATTTTTCAAGTGGTTTGATGATAGCCACTAAATTAAAAAAAAAAACTGGAAATATTGGATTGATCAGTCTTGAATTCTGTTCTGAACACTAATGAATATTTTTGAGACCTGGGTCATTGATTAAGTGCACTGTTTATTGAACAAGACCAAACTGATGGCTGTACTAAAGACCAAATACAGGAACATCACCTGATGTCTTTTGTAGCAGACATCTGTCATAAAGATTAAATGCCATCATAAATGCTCAAAGATTAGCACAAGATATTTAATAAAAAAAATAAAACGTATTTTTTTAAATATATCAAAGAATGAGATTAATATTTCCGCAACAAGTTTGTTTCAATGGTTGCATGATCTTTTTGAAAGTAGTCCTCAACCACCCACTTGAATACACTTATTACGTCAGGTAATGATTTTTCTGACTGATGTGTTTGGAGATTCATCTCCAGTATATAATTATTATTATTATTATTATTATTATTATTATTATTATTTACACTTATTACATTTTTTACAATGCTTACCAGGGAATCTCAGAGTGATAATAAAATTCCAAATGAAAACTATTATAGGTAATACCTATATCCAATAATATATCGATTATAAAAAAAAATTATGTGCCAAGGTTCATATTCAGAGATTTTATAGGCGCACATAGAGAGCACAGAGGAAATTCCTGAAACAGCTGAATAATTTTGGAACCAAATGTGCTAGAGACACAAAAATCAGGTCTATCTGCGAGGTGTGATCAAAAATTAAGGTTACAAGGCTGATATTCCTGGAGTTTCACCTGTTATAGAGAAATTAGTACTGTAGTGTGCAGTAATTCTAATACATGCGATCGGCAAGTGTGCAGAGTTTCAGCCATCCGCCACCTACAAATGGCAACTCGTTTGGAAAACCGGTCTCGCGAAGAAATCCGCTCAATTACTCGATTTCTATGGGCCAAACAATCAGGAGAAATGGCTAGGACTTCTCATCGAGGGTGCCGTCCTTCTTCACGACAACGTGCGAACTCATACAGCCCAGAAGACCACCACGCTGTTGAAGCAGTTTCGTTGGAACATCATCGACCACCCTCCCTACAGCCCAGACCTCGCTCCCAGAGACTTTCACCTTTTTCTTCATTTGAAGGAGCACCTAGGAGACCGATAATTTGCTTCAGATGAAGAGGGAAACACTTCGCAACAACGTGACTGAACACACAAGGACAGGATTTTTACCAGGAACGAATATTCAAACTCATCCCACAAACTGACAAGTGCCTAAATCGAAATAGAGATTATGTCGAAAAATAACCTAATATATGTACTATCAGTTGGTTGTATTGGTTGTATGAAATAAAATGTACACATTTCACTGCAGGCTTTCTAACCTTATTTTTTGATCACCCCTCATATATGAACGTGGCCATGACCGATTGAATAAAAGTATTTCTAGCCTCTACTGTAAACGCTGAAATAATGAAAACCAACTTTTGAATCATAATAGAGAAAAAGTTCCAATTTCAAAATTGTAAACCATCACCGATTTAGTGGAAATCTACTTTTTGCACAAAAAAAACGAAAGCATATCACTCGTAAATCGAGAGAGAATAGTCTACGTATGGAACACCTTCTGAACACCATAGAATGGAATATTTACGTGTAGAGAAGAGATGCATGAAGCTGCTCCTGTTTAATATTTGCCACAATAGAAAACTGAACAAAATTAAACAAAACAATCTCTAAATTACAACATTTCAAGATGCTCAAAACAAAGGGAAAACACAAAGTCGGGGTAATTATTCAGCAGTCATGATGATGCATAGATAAATAATCCAACCAGGATTAGATAAGAAGTGCTCATCTATTTCTGATTCAACTCTGCTTAAGTGCTGATGGAGATTTGATTTCACCTAGGATGGTCCAAGAGCCCAAGAGAATATTTTTGTGGCAGAAAATATTCAAATTGAAAATTCTGATTCAGAAAAATAAAATTATCAAAAATTAGTTCACAGATGCATATTTTCCACAAGCGGAAAACGGAGCAGTTCTCCTTCTTGATTCTTATTTAACCCAAAATGACGAAAACTATCGCGTCTCATGAAGGAAAATCAGTCGAATTTTTACAATCCTCCCTGGAACAAACTCAATAGCTCAACCTCTTGATGGAATCTTCCTTGGAAAAAATTACTTCAGATGGGGAAACTTGACGTCGAATTATATCATAGGATTAATAAAAATTATGTGGATACTAGTAAATAACAAAGTGAAACTCAAAATAAACTCTTTAACCTACTGGCGTAATATTCGTCTGAAAGTAAGTAAAGAATGATCTACAGAGGAAAGATAGTCCCAGTCTGCGAACTGGGTACTGCTCCAACCAGCCCTAAGGACATGTAGATAACGTTATTGCTTCCATGTCCACAGTGGCGCAATTGGTTAGCGCGTCTGCACGGTGAGCAGAAGTTTCCTGGTTCGAACCCAGGCTGTGGAATTTTCTTTCCTATTTTCATCAAATATTTAAACATCTAAGGTTTGGTGTGAGAAAAATCCTCGGTAGATCATCCTTTACTTACTTTCAGAAAAATATTTAAATTTTACTCACTTATACAAAATCAAGTTTCTTCTTGAAGGTTCAAAACCATGATTTCAATATTCATGTTTAAAGTGCGGCTATCCCGAAGAACGACCGACTTTTGTGTCAGCTCTTCCAATTTTGTTTTGGTAGGGATTTAATACATTGTAATTTTTCTCAAAAATACACATACATTTGATATGTATTGTCTAAAAGTGAGTTATGTTTTGACCATTTCTACTATTTTTACCATTATTGTAAAGATTTTAAAGAATAAATTTTTTTTCAGAAATTACCAGAAAAATTGATATATTAACTGTAAGGAATGATCAGAGTGGCATTTAGTAATTGTTTTGTTTAGTTTTATTAAATCTTCTACTATGGCAAGTAGCATATAGGAGCGATTTTGTGCATTTGTTGTTCTACACATGAATATTCCAACATACAGTGTGGCAGAAGTTGTTCCATACATGGACTTTCTCCTCTGTTTTACGAGTTTTATGCCTTTTTTTCTTTATGCAAAGAGTAGATTTCCACTAGGTCGGTGATGCTCTACAACTTTGTAAATGTAATTCAGAACTTTTTCTCTATCTATCATGGCTCATAAGTTAGTTTTCATAAATTCTCAACGCTTACACTAGGGATGTTGAAAATATTTTTCTTTGATTGGGCTTAGACCTGACTTTTGTGTCTCTAGCACTTGTTGTTCTAAAGTTGTTCAACTGTTTCGGGAATATCCTCTACACCCTGTATATGGGTATTTAATGTGCCTATAAAATCTTTGAATATGCATCTTGGCACGTAATTTTTTTTATAATTGATATATTATTGGATATAGGTGTGATCATATTAGTGTTAATTCAGAATTTTATTATCCTCGATGAGGTTCCCTAGTTAGTGTAAATCATTCATGGTGAATGCTTTGAGAGTATCTGTATAATACGCTTCTGAGTGCTCAAATCAGATGTCCCTAGCATCAATCTTACAAGGAGACTCCAAGTACTCTGACTGACCAAGTTTGTTAAAAAAATTTCTATTGTAGCTTTTACCAAATTAAACACCCATGCAAAGCCATTTGATGCACTTCTCAAAATTTGCCGACAAAAAATTCATAAAGGTTGTTATAATTGACTACACTTTATAAACATCCTAAATGCAGCACAGAATGCTAGCGTGTTCTTGTGATCTAGTGGTAAAACGCTCGCTCTCTATTTTGCAGGTATGGGTTCAATTCCCATCTTCGATAATTTTTTTTTTCTCTTCGTAATTTTTTTTTTTTTCAACATGTATGGGAATGTGTAATTCATTTATTAAATATATTTCTAATTTTCCAGTTTGCTACTATCATTTTTTTTTATAAAATCCATATACGAATTATTATACCTAGGTAATTAAACATAATCTAAAATTTTGATTTGCTAAGGTTATTTTTACATAAATTGAAAGGTCGTTACAAATTAAATTTATTTCTTTTTTTAAAAAAAAAACACAAAAGAAGTCATAATTCATGTGTAGGCAAAGACAGAGGCAATAGTTAATTCTGTTCATAACAAACTTCTGCTCTTAGAAATAGGAAATTGTTATTTGTTGGCTAATGTGCTATTAAAAATATTATTGAAGGGTAATTGATAAACCATAGATACCAATATAATGCATTATATTTAGTAGTAGGTACATGGTGCAATATTATTTAATCTTTGTGTGAGTTAAATGCCATCTCAAAAGTTACAAAATTTATAAAAATAATTAAATGTGGATAATTATACTTTTTTTCTCAAATGCTCATTTATCACTATGGATCCTTAACTATAATTTGTATATGGAAGTCATAAAAGAAATGATAGTAGCAAAATAGAAAATCAGAAATATATTTAGTAAATGAATTGCACATTCCCATAAATGTTAATAAAAAAAAAAAAAAAAAAAAAAAATAAAAAAATATGAAGAGAAAAAAAAATTTATCCAAGACGAGAATTGAACCCGTACCTGCAAATAGAGAGCGAGCATTTTACCACTAGACCACCAGAATACGCTGAAGTTTTATGCTGCAAATAGGATATTTATAAAGTGTAGTCAATTATAACGCACTTTCGAATGGCTTTGCATAGGTGTTTAATTTGGTGAAAGAAATTTTTTTATCAAAATCGGTGAGTCAGAGCACTTGGAGTCTCCTTATTAGACATAAGACTAGAATAACTTTAATTCATCAAGTTCAACTTTTGGTAATTTCATAATTACCAATGCACACAAAAAAGAAATGATGGAAAATATACAGCCATAGTGAGACAAATTTCTGATTCCAATAAAATCAACAATTATGAAAAGATTGAAATGCCATCTTTTGAGGGCATCGAGACCCATGGCTGCCATGGCTCTGAACTTATCCCATTGTTATACAATACATCCAAACACGCAACAACTCGTTACCATCGTTATACAATAACAAGTCGGACAAAAACGGCGCACTTCGATGAGTAGCAGTATAAGATTGCCTTCCTCTTGCCCTCAAAAAATGGCAGCTGTACCCATCATTCAATGCGAAGATATTTTCCCCTAGAGCAGACTCCCTTCTTAGACGTTCTCTAATAGTCTATTAAATTAAGGATAAACATAATTTAATTTAAATACAGTATATCAGGGATGGATGAAAGTATATATCTTTCATCCATCCCTGAGTATATTTAATATATGTAATAGATAAATTTTTTCAGCACATATCTGAAGTATAAGCAAACATTCTTTAAAATATATGAGTACCTTCTTTTAACAACCACTTCACAATTGTTCCTTCAGTCATTGTAGGGGAAAGAGAGGGCATTTTTAGTACCGTGCCTACAGGGCCACCTGAAATGATATTCGAAAATTTTACTGAATTAAATATAAATATTTCATTTTATGAATCTAATGAGTTTGAAGGCTTTGTCATAATTAGTTACCGTTTGTAGTTCAATCAAAATAAAAACTAAATGAAAGGGAAAACAGATCTCTTGCAAATTAAGACAACTAAAGCAATAGAACTGTTTTTAAAGTTTTCATAATTACTCAGTAAAAATATTTATTTTATATACACCAAACTATCAAAAGTCATAGAATAGCCACTTAAAATCATGTATAACCCCCCCTCCCCAGCTAGCACCTATGTTCTCTGGACAGCCTCCCAAAGCTCTATGACATTTGTAGCTGTGAGATTGTGAATGTGAATAGATCTCTACAGCAAATCTCATAAATACTTCTTGGGTTCATGTTTGGAGAACATAGTGACCATTCCAATGATCAGGATGCTCCTCGAAATAATTCCAAGAAACTTAGGCCTGAAGATATCCCCCTGGAATATCCCATCATTCTAGGTAAACATGAAGTCCATGAGAGGCTGCAAATGATCACGGCACATACTCAAGGAGCTCTTCGATCATGGTGATTATAAGGACTTAATGACTGACCCTCGTAAGTGGGCCAACAAATTCAATTCATACCATGCAAACAATGCACCCCAGATCTCTATGGAATCACCATCAACCTAATGTGACTTACTGATGACTCAGATCCATGGTGGAAATTTAATTATTTCAAATATTTTTGAACTTGGGATATCAAAAATGATCATTATTTTAGAATTTAGTTGGGTGAAAACAATGACTGAAGTCTTTAGATGACACTTTGGTTTTCAGGGGGAAAATAGCCACATGGGAAAATTTCAGCTTGGATAATCCTGAGTTAGGGAGGGAGTAATGTACCACAGCCTCTACTCATCTACACTCTTTTTCATAAAAGAAGACCAATTAAACAAACCAATCAGATGTGGCTGCTTGTCACTTAGTTACTCCATTCATTGCTCCATGCTCTCATGCTTCAGAGCTACACACATTTCAATAAATTTTCCTTTACATAGAGTACATTAAGTGAATTAAAATGACCAAAATAATAATTTGTAAACTGTTTCTAATTCGTTTACTTAAAAGTATCGTGAAGTGGAAGTTTACAAGCGATTAGAATTAGCATTAAAATATTAAGGATTACCTGATTCTATTGAATTATCAGGAGAAAGAATGAATCACCAATGCTTGCATCTGATTGGTTTCCACTCTGACCTGAATAAAGGTCAACAGTCTTCTTTAATGAAAAAGAGTATAGAAGTTTCAACAAGGTTTTTTGGAAGGTTACAGCTGGAATGTTGTGCCACTCACATACACTTGTCAGCAGATATGGGGCAGAGTGGATAGACATGAAGTTGATGTTCTAACTTATCCCACTAATTTTCTCTTGGGTTGAAGTTGGGACTCTACAAAGGCTATTCATGTTCTTTCATGGCCTTTTCATCAAATTATCTATTACTGACCTTGATTTGTGGATGAGAGCATTGTCATTGTTGATAAATAAATGTTCCAACTTCATAGGCAGCACAAAATTTTCTAAAATGTATTGGTAAACCTGTTGTTGTTGTTGCGAAGCTCTCGTAGTTTTCCTAGTGCAGCTTACATTTGTGTCTCCACACTAGTTATCATTTACTTCCACTATAATGCTTTCAACTTGCTTTGTTTGCTTAGTTTGCTTTTAATCTTCATAACACTTTCCACAGTTTTAAGCTAGTGAAATGCGGTCCAAATAAAGCAATACAGATAAAAACATTATTATTGCTAACAAGTTTTGACTTTTCATCAACAGAGCATAAATTACAATGAGGTGGCAACAACAATTTGTAATTTATGCTCCCATTGAAACATTGAAATGCATCAGCTCCAGACCATATCTATATCACTCATTAAGGAGTCAATATCCACAGTTTTCTTCACATGAACCAAAGAATCCAGGCCATTCCAAGAGAAAGAGCTCCATACCATATTACTACAATAAACCAAATTTGGCAGTTGTCAAAATATAATCCAAGCATATAGTGTTTATTAGGCATTCTCCATATCCACACGTGATCGTCAGATACTAATGCATGGAGCAAGATTCTTTGGTAGACAACACATTTCCATTGCTTTACAGTCTAAAGCTGTGCACCACTTTAATCTTTGTTGAGCATTGGTCATTGTGATCTTAGTAATTGTGAATAACTTCTCTTCCATGTTGGCCCATCTGCTTCAATTGCCACCCAACAGTCTTGGTTCCTGATGGTTGTCCAAATTCTGTAATGATTCTGGTAACACAAGCAAAGTGATTATCTTTTAGATTTACAAGATTTGTCTTTCTTCACATTTCTATTTCACAATGACATCCAAATGGACTTGGATAAGTTTGACATGCCCAAAATATCATGAACTAACTTTTCATTTGAGTATGTCCAATGAAAGTGCACATACAAAATTGCAGATTTCTTCCATAAGGCTACTGCCCCATCAACCCTATTAAATAAGTGGATTTAAAAATTAAGTAAAAAAAAAAAAAAAAAAAAAAAAAAAAAAAAAAAAAAAAAAAAGTTTATGATATGGATAATATGGTATCTTAGGCAGGGCTTGAAAAAATTACTGCATTACTGTGCAAGACCTTTCTTCTTTTCTTTTCAGTGTTTTATATAGTAACAGACCAGGATGAATATATTTTTTAATGAAGTTGACAGAGGCCTTGCAGTCTTTAGCAGAAGAAATATGGCATAAATTTCCCAACAGTTTTTGTCAAGGGTGCAAATGGTGAAACAGCAGAAAATAAATGCTAAAACCAGTCAGGATGTATGTGTCATATTTTCCCCTATGTACTGCAAGAACTTCATTAAAAGGACAGTACAAAGAACTCTCCATCATATATACTCTTTCTGTATCTTTTTGCTTAAAGATTTAAGCCTTTCCACATGTTTCTTTAAAGAGAAGCTCCATGGAAAAATGACTTTCTATTTTTTCATGGGTAAAATAATATACATCAATTGAAAATTTTTAAAGGTACTTTTTTTTAAAAAAGTTATCTGGAAACATGAAAATTTATTCTTTTATCTATCATGTTTATTTGATGAAATTATCATTACTGACCAATGTTCTGAGCAAGCACTTCCAATCATTGAATGTCAACATAATAATACTTACTGTTTTGACATCACTGTAGAGTTCTCACACTGTAAGGTGAAATGGAAGAGTTCACTTTATCGCATTCAATAGGTAGGGACGTCATAGAGATAGTATACTTTATACCCTCATGCGCGATCTGTTTTTTTTTTTTTCACTCAAGCCAGCTCGCAACCGCTCGTTGCAGCCCATTATTGAAGTGACAGAATTTAAGAAAATTAGAGCATTTTAAAAAATTTTTTCCCTATCTCCACCTATTGAGCACGATAAAGTGAACTCTTACAGTGTGAGAACTCTACTGCACTACAATTCACAGTTCCAAAGACCGTTTTCACTTCTTGACATAGATCATTTTCTCATAAATTCATGGGAATCTTCCATTTTTTGGGCAAGTAATTTTTGCTTTTTTTTTTTTTTTTTTATAAATTTAGAGTTAAATACATATTATGTAACTTTTTATGTATTATTTTTTTATGAATGGTTATCTTTGACTTTCATTTTAAGTGAAGTAGTACAAGATCTCAAAGTTTACTTTTAAATGAAATTTTTCTGATTTTAATGAGAGGTATCTTAATCAATTTCCAAACATTCTTTACTCAAGAAACAAACTTATAAAATTCAAAAACATACATAAACTAATACAAAATTTACCAGAAACTGCTGCTTGAGGAGCACTTGGGGTGGGAGCTGATGCCAATGGTGCAGATGGAGCAGGGCCTACTCCAAGGTCTGTTGGAATTTCAACGCTCTTCCAATCCTCACCCTCCTCAACCATCACGGCTATAGGTGAACCAATCTTTACATCTTTGCTATCATCAGGCATCTAATTAGTTAAAAAAGAATTTTGTATGTGTTATCTACTTTTGTACTTTTTTGATACATAAAAACATACCAAAATGACATTAATTTTATAGATTATAAATTGCATACTCCCCCCCCCCCATCTCAAAATGAACTCCTAGAAACAGATTCCTCTGTAAAACAAATTCGTTAGTCAGCACTTTCAATCTTAGAATGCTTTCCACTACATTAAACTATCAATGAAACTATCAATAATCACACATCATTTGCCTTGTTGAAAGATATATAAGGTAGCTTCAAAGAGTTAAGAAAATATGTTTATTTTAAAAAATAATTCACAGTAAAGAACTTGTGACAACATTCACAAGATTTTTGGAAACACTCCTGGAACCAATACTTCAAAATTTTCTTCAGCTGCTTTGTTGCTCTGTGAATTGTCATCAGTACTAAGATGACCTCCCTGTAAACTCGTGCCATTCAAAAATTTTTGATTTTTTTTTTTCATTGCCTTATCAATATGTGCTTCTGTCAGCAAAGTTAATGTCCCATGCCAAACAATGGAAATCTTAAACTGCGACATTGTCACATGCTGCCAGCATATGTTGCCATAATTGCCCTGTTCGACAGTAAGTTTGATGATACTTTGCTTGATGTACTCAAATTTACACAGCATAAGAGAATATCTTATTTGTGAACCATGATCAGTGTTGCCAGACTTAGTAACTTTTTTAAATCGCTTGTCCTTGTTTTCATTGTTTTATGCATTGTTTAACAATGTCCAACAAAGGACAAGGGCTTTAAAAAAAGTTACTAAATCTGGCAACACTGACCATGATTCTGATGCACCACCTGGAAACGATGCTAATTGCTTGCTGCCAACAATATTTTTAGATCTAAATTTTAATAATAAAATTAATTTGATTAGTCTATTTAGGGTGATCCATGTCAATATCATTTATTATTTTCTACTTTTTACTTACTTGAAGTTCATTTTAAAATTTGTAAATCAATTTTTATTTCCTTGATAAAAATATAAATTTCAGGAAAAAACAAAAAGAAAAACCCACTAATTGCAAGAACCTGAAATAAATATTGTGGGAAATGAATGTGGATATGTTAAGTATAGTACAAGAAATAATTGACTCTTTAACCACAACAAGAAGTAAATTATAAAAAGGAAAATAAGACCTAATCCTAGAAGCGCTTTTCGAGGGCGAAGCTCTCATCATTCAGCAGGTAGAAGAAGGAAGTAACACACCAGATCTCATCCCTTCTTCTACCTGCTGAATGATGAGAGCTTCGCCCTCGAAAAGCGCTTCAGGATTAGGTCATATTCTTCTTTTTATTATTTACTTCTTGTTGTGGTTAAAGAGTCAATTATTTCTTGTACTATATTTTATTTCCTTATTGATTATGAAGAATTTTAATTCTTTTAATTATACCATAATAATAATTCAAAGTAAGGTGACCAAACCTCATGATTTTTTCAGGTAGTCCTGATTTTTCATCCTTTGTTCCAATTTTCTTGGAGGGTAAATCGGGACGCTTATTTATCCTGAATTGGGCTATTCTATTCCGACTGTCCGATTTATAAAAAAATTCCTCCCAAATGTAACCGGAATTTCTTTCCCTGTCTTGGAGACCAGCTCCTTGAGCCTCTCCCAGCATCTACTAAACCGGATGTCTCGTCTCCTCAGATATCAATGAATCACACGAATGCGCCCAAGCGGTCTGTCTGATGCATGTTTTTACTTAAGTTCTTTGTTTTTGCAGTGTTCAGCAATATCACTGATTGTGAGGAAATTAGAAAACTGCAATCGCAATTATTTTAGGTGACTTTTGGCAAGTTACATTACGGAAAGCAAAGGAAAAATTTAAAAACATTTATTTTTAGCATTTTGAATTAGTCTTATTTAGAAAATACACGTTATTATCAGGGTGCCTCTAAATTATCTCCTATATTATCATCCTTATTACTCAAAAACTATTATAGATTTTAACGCGATTTTTTTTTTATTCACAAAGAAAAACTCAAAAAGTTTCTTAGCCTCGCGTGAGTTGATAATGAAACATGCGGTTAGCGCATGGTACCATTGTTGGTGCGCTGTTCCATTTTTCGCAAGATGCAGTAAACAATGGCGAGTGTTCAAGAAAAAGCTCAGTGCGTGTTATGGCTTGCAGAATTTAAGTCAATGATTGCAGTTCAGAGAATGTTCAAAACAAAGTTTAAAAAGGATCCTCCAAATCATAACTCAATTAAGCTATGGCATGAAAAATTTTTAAACACAGGCAACCTGTTACACAAAAAGGGTGCTGGCAGACCTTCAGCAACACAACAGAGAATAGAAAAGGTCAGGGAGAAGTTCGATCGTAGTCCCCGTAACTCACTTTGCCAAGTGGCTCGTCAACTGGATATGCCAATGACATCCGTACATAAAATAGTGAAGCACTGCCTTCATCTTACACCCTACAAAATCCAGAAGATGCATGAACTGAATCCAGATGACCGACCGAAGCACAAGAAGTTTGCTGAGGATATGCTCCAAAAAATCAACAATGATCCCACCTTCCTTGAGGACATTTTGTTTTCTGATGAGACAACATTCCATACTCCCGGAGCAGTAAACCGACACAATTGCGACATTTGGGGCTCACAAAACCCCCACGTTCTAAGGAAGCATATATGCAACACCCAAACGTTAATGTTAGGTGCGGTTTAATGCATGATCGAGTAATCGGACCTTTCTTTTTCGCTGAAGACACCATTACCGCTGCAACCTACCTAGATATGCTGGAGAACTACCCGATTACAGAGGTGGAAGAACTGCAGCCCAACATGGTCTACCAACAAAATGGAGAACCTCTTCACTGGGGCCTGCAAGGTAGGCAGTGCCTTGATACGAACTTTCCAGGACGATGGATTAGAAGGGATGGTCCAAACCCTTGGCTCCCTCGCTCACCCGATGTGAACCCTCTGGATTTTTTCTTCTGGGGATATGTGAAAGAGTGTACAAGATCAACTCTCAAGAAGAGTATAATTGAAACAATCGCTGAAATCACCCCCGAAATATTAGCCCAAACATGGGAGGAAATCGAGTTTCGCTTTGACGTCCTTCACGCCATAAATGAGGGGCACATTGAAATTTATTAAGGCATGCTAAGAAACGTTTTGAGTTTTTCTTTGTGAATAATAAAATCACTTTAAAATCTGTAACAGTTTTTGAGTAATAAACATGTATAATACGGGAGATAATTTAGAAACACCCTATATATTATTATAGCTACACATAGAAAAAAATTTTTTGTTTCGGTTTAACAAAACTAAATTAATGTATATTTCAGATTAACATTCCCTAGGTAAGCTATCTCCTCATTACAATGATCATAGGTTGAAAGTCTTCCTCTAATTGGTCAGCCTGGTTGTTTCAAAGGCATTGATTTCTACCATGTGTGTACAAGAACGGCAGCAAGGCACGGATGTCAAAGAGGAATTTTCCAGGAATGGATAGAGAAAAGAGAAAAATAAGAGGATGACTTAGTCGTTAAAATGTACATTTGTACAGATTAAATACATTACCGTAAATCTTGTGGAAATAAGTTTTCTATTTTTCATTTAAAAGAGAAAAATAATTTTGTTGATATACAATTGATCACCGCATATTGTTAACGTGTTTAAAAACCTGATTAGAGTACACAAATACATTACAACCACTGGACCAAAGCATCATAAAACTGCAAAGGACTATTTCCAGAAAATTTATTGAACTGAACTTTGCTTAAAGAAACAAACATTCAGGATGCAATTGAAATTGTTGAGTGCCTGGAAATGTGTCCAATGAACAGTGACTGTAAACTGTATTAGTTTTGTATAAGATGTGTTTTATTCTGTAAATATTTGTGATTAAATTAAAATACATATTGTAATTTTACGAGGTGTGATCAAAAATATGATGAATGATTTTATTACAAACAAAATAATAAGCTTACATCAAATTTGAATTAATCTCCTTCAAAGTACTCTCCTTGGCTAATGATGCACATATCCCAATGTTGATTCCATGATTCGAAGCATTTCTGGAAGGCTTTTTTCGGAATGGTCTTCAGCTGCTCTGTCATGGCCCTCTCAATGTTGGGAATGGTGTCAAAACATTTTCCTTTTAGCACGGCTTTTATTTTTGAGAAGAGCCAGAAGTCGCATGGTGCTAAATCCGGAGAGTAAGGCGGATGTGGACAGACAGGTACCTTTGTTTCTGGACAAAAACTTGCCAATCGCCAATGAGGCGTGGCATGGCACGTTGTTGTGATGAAGGAGGAAGCCATTGGCCCATTTTGCCGGTCTCTTTCTCCGTACATCGTTTCGCAAACATATATGTAGGCCCTTTTAATATACGGAGTTACCAGTTGTTCCCCTCGGAACGAACTCTGATCGCACTATGCCCTCACTATCAAAAAAAGAACAATGAGCGTGACCTTAACATTCGACTTTGATTGACGTGCCTTTTTAGGGCGAGGAGAGCCACTCATTTTCAAATGGGAACTCTGAATTTTCATCTCAGGGTCATAGCCATATACCCCCACTTTCATCTCCAGTTATGATTTTTGCCATAAAGTGCAGATCTGCTTCAAAACAATCCTTCAATTCTGCTCAAACTGACACGAATTTCCTTCTGTTCCTCGGTCAAATATATGGGAACAAATTTCACACTCACTTGTCTCATTTGCACATTATCAGTTAAAATGCTTTGCTCAGTTTGAGATGTTCAGTTCTTCGGAATGCTCTCGAATAATCAATTGCCTGTTTGAACAAATCATTTTCACCAATTTTTGCACGTTTTCGTCTGTTTTTGAGGTCGAAGGATGTCCCGACCGTTGCTCATATTCCACCGACTCATTTTCACTTTTAAATCGCTCATCCCGTTTGTAAACAGTCTTCAGAGTCACCACATTAATGCCATACACTGGTTTTAATATTTCATGAGCTTCTTTGGCATTTTTTTGCAACTTAAAGCAAAAATTAATGTTAATGTTTTGTTGGAAATCCATGTTGCACAACAGACACAGTAAACATGACCTCACTTTTCCAGCTCTGGAAGTCGATTGACAAGACAACTTGCTCACACTTGGCACAGACTATCTCAATGGATCAGGCTATCGGATTTATTACTTAAATGAATGTAGCATCAGCAGTTGCTGCTATA
Source organism: Rhysida immarginata (assembly GCA_023313115.1). Classification (NCBI taxonomy): domain Eukaryota; kingdom Metazoa; phylum Arthropoda; class Chilopoda; order Scolopendromorpha; family Scolopendridae; genus Rhysida; species Rhysida immarginata. Next base: position 1,339,192 of record JAHWFO010068719.1, read on the forward strand.
AAAATTCATTCACCATATTTTTTTATCACCTCATATATGTACTCTAGTACTTTACTGAGTACATCTTGTATAAGTATCATGCATAATTAGTGCTTTTTTAATTAGGTAGCATCCCTCCCCATCAGTTTCAGTTCAAGATTCCAGTTCCATTACAGTACATTAATCAGGTTTTCCTGTACATAAAGTGATGTAATCTTCTTGTCATTTTGTTATTTGCCTAAAGCTGGGAACAAAAGGTGAAGCTAGTCAGTATATGTTATCTACGTATTTGTTTCTGCTATCTATTGTAAAACCACTCTTCATCACGTACCTCTGTATTTATGCAGACATCTTTAATTTTAATTTTTGTTTTAAAAATGAGTAAACTCTATTTTTCAAATGCTTTTTATGAACTGTTCCATAACAGTTTATTTTACCAGAATTTTAGCTAATACACCTTGGTCATCTACTTCCATTGAAATGACTGCTTTATCTGTCTGGATATCACATAATGCATCCCCAGGCTGAAAAGAATCACCTGTAATAAACATATAATAAAATTCTCTAATTCAGTTCTACATAAAAAACACAGAGTTGCAATGTTAGATCGATGCTTGAGTAATGGAAGAAAAAAAAATCTTTCAAGGCATAATAATTTTCTATAATCTGGTTACAAAGATAATCATATGAAAAAAAGATAATTTGTCCTCCATAATGGCAAAGCTACACTCAATTGCTTTTAAGATACTGCTTTTATCTTGGTGGTTATAGGGAATTTATGTCATATCCAATAGTGTGATGGTAAATGTTTAACATATAGCCATGGTTATTAAATGAAGCTGTAATAACCATGATATAGCTCTCTCCTGTGAAGTGTTGGAACCAGTTGTTTCATTATGGACACAAGAAGCATGTGTTTTATTTATTATAATGATATATATTGTTACTTAATATTAAAAAAGGGACCCCACAACTAGGCTGTGCTTGGGGCCTTCCAAATTCTTGATGTAGGCCTACTACTGCCTGGCAATGAAACAAGTTGGTTATTAAAAATTTACCAACATCGTACCAAGTCTCTTTCTACCTGTAGGAATCTAAATAGTAGTTCAGTGTTTACATATTTATGTAAGCTTTATAGCTATTTGGAATCCAAAAAGCTGAAACATCAATAAAACATTACTATTCTGATATGCCCACCATGGTTCGGGCTGTTTGTTTGATGAAATTTTGCAATATCCAAATTTGAATATAAGTGTGAATACATGAAAAATCTCTAGAATTAATACAGTAAATATTCACTTTGGAAAAACAAAAGAATTCGTAAGAAATTTTTATACTGAAATTCAAGTGTACAATTGGGTTTAGTCAGGAAAATTCGACATTGCATCCTTAATTTTTAGAATATCAAAGAAAGACTATGAGTAATGAATTATTTCTGTCTATCTTAAAAAATACTTCATAAACGGATTGAGAGAGTTAAAGAACTCCGTTTACAGCCCCATCATGATTCCTCTTCAACATGTAACTGTTTCAATAGAGTTGTATTCAGTGAACTGTTTTGTGGAATCAAGTCCTGAATGTGGTTGTTCTATTTGATTTATATCATTTTTAGCAGCAAGGATTGCCCTCTCACACAGTTGTGATCTATAATTTTCTAATATGTTTAGATAAACATTATCCATAACTTTTCTAAAGGAAGTTACTACATTAGAAGTGCCATATTAAATAGAATTTTTCTCTAGTACCATGTCTCATTAGGGAAAGTACCATAACCTTTTCAGCAAAAGCTTGAGCTGGTGCCCTAGAAGTAGTATTCTCTTATTTGTTTTAGAATAATTTCTTATATTTCTCCAAAGATTTAAATGAAAAAGAAATAATAGTGATTTTTATTTATTTATTTATTTATTTAATGTTTTTTATATTATCCCTCTTAAATTGTGAATCATTAAGGCCAGCATCGTAGCCTAGCCGACGAAATAGATGGTCATGTGACTTTTCAGTGCAGGGGCCAGCTTTTTCGTTGCTATGGCAAGCATTAATTTCATTAACCATTGTTGACCTAACCTAACCCAGTCTATTTCATATATCAATTATTAATTTCTATGTTGTTTGGACATTTATCTCCAGTTTTAGATTTTTTCCATCATTGTGGTAGTATTACATAACTGTGTGTTAAATTTCAATTTATAACTTGCTTCTAAGTTACATTTTAAAAACATACAAACATTGTGCTATATATGTATTGATTATAAATTTTTACAGAATAAATTCCAATTAATTTTACGAATTATTTGTTGATTTTTGTCAAGCTATGGTAAATTGTCTCTTTATTGTTTGCAGCAGCATTGGATAAAATTTTTCTATTATCATCACAACTGGATCCGTAAGAAAAGAAAACAATCATTTGCACTTTTAATTAATTAATTAAATAAATAAATAAATAAATAAATAAATAAATAAATAAAAAACTGGCACTTCTTTCATGCTTTGTTGAAGCACTTGAATCTCAAGTTTGAAGCTACATTCTCACATCCAAAAGATTACTGTGCTGATAGGTGAATAAAATAAAAATATAATGGTTGTCAAATCATGCCACTTTGCTCAAAGGGATGTTTTGTAATTCACACCGATTCTCCACAAATTTTGAATGATCTCACATTCTTATTGATTTCATGATATCATCCCTTCCAGTTTCTTAAATCTGGGACGTAAATGTGATTATAAAGCTTCACTGTCTCGAGACGTCACAAGATTTGAGATCTGTCATGTTTTAATGACTTAATGGTTTTTATTTTATATTAACAATATTTTCTAAAAACTGTCATGATCACTGATTTTTAATAGATTTGTTTTATGAATTAAGAGAGTTTTTAAAAATGATTCAACTGAGTGAGTGGAAGAGATGATGAAGGATTGTAGAGCTAATTTCTTTGCCATCGACGAAAAATAAATCTACAGGAATGGTACCTAAAAGTTTGATTATAGTTAATGCAGGATTATATTTAATAAAGGTGATAATATCACTTTGCTTAAATAACAAAATAATTAGTTAATAATAATTTAAGCGATTATTATTGCATATTTCTCGTTTTCCCATTACTTCTGCATCTTTTCACTATAACAGCTTCTTTTTACCTTCTTTTTTCAACCATTTGACTATTGTACCCTCTGTCATCGTCGGCGATAGGGCCGGCATTTTTATAATGGTTCCTTTTGGACCTGAAATATGAATACGGAAATTAGACGTAAAGTAACACAGAAATACTGCTGAATAGGGCTGAAATTTTTTTTCTGATATTCCCTCTTATATTTCTTTAAATTTAAAGGGGTGGGGATCACTCATTAAAAACGAAATGATGTATTTTATTGGTCTTTTACAAAATTTATATGGAATTTGCTATCGTACGCGATGCACAAGCAGGCAGTACCGGTATAAGCAATCAGCCTGTAACAAATATATAACTGGATCCAAGCAAGAATGCGATTGTTAAATCTAAGCAACTTCTGAAATCGGGGAAAGCTTTAAAGTGAGGGCATTTCCAAATTTCATTCAGCAGATCAAACAGGGGAACATATATGATCATAGACTGTAAAGAATAAATTATAACGAGCAGCGAAGGGCAAAAAATAAAGGATTCGTTTAGACATCGATCAAAGCAATGCTACGCGTAAAAGCGAATACCTGTTAGGAAAAAAGTGGTATGTAAACCGATTCGGCAGGTCGAAACATTTACAATTAATCTGCTAAGGGAGGAATTCAATAATTTTTCGGCGAATATGATCGACCTTAACATATGAGAAGCCATGATGGAAGAGCAGACAGTCTTTTGGAGATGTTGCGCGCTGATTGGCTGTTGGTGACTGCGACCTGTATTCCTTTTCCTCTTTCTGTGCTCACATCAAAACGTGAACGTCCCGTGCTAAGTAATCGAAAATTTCGCAAGTATTGTTACCGCGCCTAATGCATATGCTACCTTTATTTTCGTTGACCGATACTTTTATTTTATTAATAAATTATAATCTATATTTTGTCTTATTCTACTCCATTTCACATATCTCCTACTTGCTATTTTCCTAATAATTAATTATATTAAGGATGATATTTTTTAAGCATTTGTTTATCGGCGCAACCTATCAAAGTAAATTTTGAATTAATTAATGTGAAAAAAAAAAGTTCAAAGTTAAAAAGTTTTTGATCTTTTTATTATTAAAAAAAAAAAAATCTTTCATCTTTTCAATATTTTATTTGTGTCGTGAAATGATAACAAATTGTATTTATTTTGTGTAATTTAAACGTTATTTTGCCGGGAATTCCGAATCCAATTTTTTTTTTTTTTTGGCTTCTTACGTTCTTTTCATTTTTCATTGATTCATGATATTTTCAATATCCAAACTAGAGCCGTGACATATGAAAAAGAGAATCTAAAAAGTTATTTAGATCCTTTAAGACGTATAAAAAAATTGTTATCAACCTGTCCTGAACTTTGTTGGCACTATTAAATCAGTACGCGATAAATATGTTTGAATGATATAACATGCAGTTTATTATTTTTTAGAAGTTTTATATTACCGTTTATATTAATATTAAAATTAAATTGTAGTTAAAGATACTGTATTTAAATCGAAATAAATTACAGGTAGGTATACTAAACGGCAAAAATAGTTATAGCGTTGGGCATATAACTATCGAAAGACATTGGCATGTATTACAATTGCTTCATTGGTTGCCATGCTTGATTGAAAATGAGACTTGACTTCTGTCAATAAGAGAAGAAAACAGAAATGAAAAGGATAAGAGCAGAAATATATTTAACATTTGCGATTAAATTTCGTTTTCCAGAGCAGAAATATAAAATTTTCCATTAAAATAAATAATAATAATAATAATAATAATAATAATAATAATAATAATAATAA
>JAHWFO010068719.1:1346933-1494015 GCA_023313115.1 Rhysida immarginata
AAAAAAAAAAAAAAAAAAAAAAAAAAAAAAAAAAAAAAAAAAGCAGGTTTGGTCCTCTGCCAAGGTGATGCTCACCGTTTTTTTTTTCGATTTCAACGGAGTTGTACATTTTGAATTTTTGCCTCAAGACCAAACAGTCAACCGTCTGTCCTAAGAAGACGTTAGGAAAAGGTTGCGCGAAAAAAATTCGCAAAAAGAGACCACTATTGTGGCAAGACGACTCAGAGTTGCGCTTCATGGCCTGCCCACTTAGCCTTGTTATTTCGCCAGTGTTGTGCCAAAATCAGATGACTGTCTTACTCCACAGATCTAGCTCCCTGCGACTGTTTTCGATTTTCACGTTGCATCGTTGTTCTCGTAAATCGGACATTGCAAAAATCGTCAAGACCACTGAAACACGTTGCATTCAAATGGTAATAACTAGGAAACTAAACAACATATAAAAACTTGTAAATAGCCCATTAGACAGAAGGATATGGCAATTGTAGTATTGCCAACCGCTCGTCGCTACGACGATCCTTTGCCGCATAATTAAAAAAGTTCGGTTATTTTTTGAACAGATCTCGTATTTCTGATACTTTTTGGTGAATGAATAGTCTGGCATTCTTAATGGATATTAAATTCTCGACTCGAAATAAATCGATAAATCTTTTGTAGTCTTGCTTTGATCCTACCAACTCGAATCCTACAATTTCACTTGGATTCCAATTTTTCTGACACTTTTCCGAGTGATCCCATTCTGCTTTCGTTTCATAAATTTTCGAAGTAAATTTACACATAATAAGCAGTAAAAGAAGAAGAACGATAATAATAGTCTTTCTCTTTTCTTATTCTTTTATAACAAGAATGGGAAAAATTCCAACCAGACAGCTGGTGGGACAGAGCCGAAGTCGTATAACCCACGGCCGTAAAACCCCCACCACATGGTGAATATAGGGTATAAGTCAAAAATCAGATATTTAAAAAAAACAATGAAAAGTCAAATTACCTATTCTGGTGTTGTATATATGCGTAATGTACCAATTTTAATAACTACATCATTCCGGAAGAATGATAAAAGGTTTATTTATTCAAAAATGAAGGTACAAGAGTAAAATTTGTTAATTATTAAACCCATATTGATAAGAAAAGATGGAAGACTTCATAAGTTTCATATGGATATTACAATGTTGGATATGAGCACCCTGGTTGACACAGCAGAAATGGTAGTCCATTTCTCCTCAGACGCATCCAAACATATCATGAATTATAAGCTCAACTGCACTGGAGATGCGTTCCTTCAAATCGTCCAGTTGTTGTGGTAATGGGGGAACATACCCACAAAAAGAAATCGCAGGATGTTAACTCAGCTGATGGCGGAGGTCAACTGAATCGCAAATCATAATTCCCGTTACGGCCGAATCCAGCATTCGAGTGGATGGCATTCAAGTGGTCGCGAACTGCATACATGAAACTAATGAAGTTCTTCTATCATTTCATATCAATATGGTTCTTGTATGTCAGTTTAATAAAAATAAATCAGCTTTAACAACAAAAGAAGAAAGGAAACCACTATTCCACATAAATTAATTTATAAAATTTAAAACTCATATGTACATTTCGGAGCTCTCTGTCTCTTTCAGCAGTGAAAGTAACAGTTAACAAGGCCGCGATAAGGATATTCGGAAAATGAAGGATAATAATTACATAGTGTCATTCATGCATCAATCTAAGCAAAAAACTGCCTTATCGAAAATATCTAAAACTCAAAATTTAGAGTCTAAAAAAATGGGTGTCATTACGTCATTTATGAACTTTCTGCAATTGTTGAGATTTAATGAAATTAGGCCCTTACAATTTGAGTTCTGAACATTTTACATAAGGAACTTTAAGTGTGTCATCATGCAAAGGATCACACTAGCTACTTATAATCCTAAATTTTCCCTGTATAACCAATAAGAAAAATAGTTGGTTACCTCACTAATATATATAGCGGCCTTGATAGCTGTTTTTCACTTGTTGTTTCTCACTGATGAAGGAGACAGAGAGCTCCGAAATGTACATATGAGTTTTAATTTTTTAAATTCATTTATGTGGAATAGTGTTTTTTTTTGTCTTCTTTTGGTGTTATTTTAGTGTCCACAGTTTTGGCTGTCTTATATTTCTATTAAATCAGTTTTACTTTTGCGCCATCTTTTTTGAATAACCCAGTAGAAGTAATAATTATCTATATAAATAAAAGTCAATGTCTGTCTGTCTGTTTGTGAATATATTCGCGAAAATCTCTACAACTGCGAAACTAACGGACGTTAAACTTTGCATGATGCTTTAACATAGTCCGGGGATGGTTCTTCATTACCATGCCTTGAATTTCCGTGGGTTGCACGGATTTTATTAGTGAAAAAACACCTATTTTTCATGCAACAAAATATATCTAAATTCGACAATAATAAAATCTACAAGAATATGACAAGCTAACAATAACAAACAACAATCCACTTTTACATTGAACATTATTAGGAGCTTTAGCAAAAAAGGTACTTATAAGAATGCACGTCTATCCGTCCGGCCGTCCGACTTTGCACGATAACTTGAAAACGGGTTAATCTTTTCAAATTCTGTTTTCAGAAAATGACCATCAAGGTCTTAGCTCGGCCGTGTCAGCTTTTCGGAATTTTTCGTGGACTCCTTCAAGTCGAATTCGATTGATAAAACAGCGACTGTATATGTTTCCATAGGCCGAGATAGTGGTATGTAATATAACAATCGATTTCTCAAGATGAATATATTGTTACTTTCTGTTCATCTTTTAAGCATTATTGACATCGGCACGCGCACATGAAATCGCTTTGTCGACGCACGATTGCTCAAATGCTCAGAAATTATATCAATAAGTAGCGGAAGAGCGGAGCTACTTATTGGTTTTATAACGTCCGTCTGTCCCCTTCACAATTTCTACATTTTTTGAGGTAGAAGGTTGAAATTCGGAATGTAGCTTACTATGGGCATGTACATCTTAACTATTTAATTTGGTTTTGATTAGTGCACTGGGGTCGGAATAACGGGGGTGAGACTCAGAGAGGACAAAAGATCTATGTGCTATTTAGATACGTAAATGAGTGAAATTCTGTATCCAGATTCCTCTATGCAAGATCTACATTACTATGAAGTTTAGGCTCATTGGTTCCAGTGGGGTCGGAGTTGCGTGGGTGGCAGTCACTTGGTCTTTAGAACTATGGCAACATATGGCATGTGATATGTCGTTCCATCGGAAACAAGAAATTAATCCTCCCGAGGAAGGTATAAGTACCAGAAGCCCTGAGATCATGTATTTAGAAAGTACAAAAGACCTCTATCTTCTTTCGTTTCTCATCATTTCCGATCGAATGATATATCACATGCTATTTGTTGCCATAGTTCTAAAGACCAAGTAACTGCCACCCCCATAACTCCGACCCCATTAGGACAATTAGGCCCAAACTTCATAGTAATGTACATCCTGCTTAGAGGAATCTGCTTACCGAATTTCACTCCTTTATATACAGGGTGTTGCAGATAACTACAGGGCAGTATAATGGGAAGCCTACTCGCTCGACATAATTGGGTAATATTATCAAAAATATAACACTTTTGACGTTCACCCCCCCCCCTCCCCGACTGTGAAAACTATTGGCTGCTGCAGGCCACCTTCATCTCCCTCCATTCTGCCAATCGACCGAGCCGGCCCCTGCAATCGAGCGGGTAGGCTTCCCGTTATACTGCCCTATAGTTATCTGCAACAACCTGTACATAAATACACGTAGACCTTTTGGTCCCCTCTAATTTCCACCCCCGAAGCTCCGACCCCATTGGGCTAATCAAAACCAAACTAAATAGTGAAGGTGCACATATATGCCCGTAGTAAGCTACATTCCAAATTTCAACCTTCTACTTCAAAATATGAAGGGGACGGACGGACAAACGGACATTCTTCCCCTAGTTAATAATGAGAAAGGATGTAAAAAGTGCAGATTCTTCCCCTACTTTTTTACATTTTCAACATACTACCTTCGAGAAAATCAATTTTTTGATTAAAAAACTTGGGAGGATGTAAAAAGTGCAGATAAACGGGTAAAAATAGATGACCGCCAACTTTTCTACTTTCCTTCCCCTTGTCGGGGGGGGGGAGGGGGTAGATCTTTTGTTAATAAATGTATATATATATTTCTGCTTCACTGCTAAAGCTCCTCCTTGGAATGTTTTCAAGAATTTTGTTAAAATTTAAAAAAACACACCATTTTCCTCCAGGATGGAAACGAAGCTACCCTCCTCTCTGGCTGCGCAGACAATACTAATGTGTTCATTCCTCGCATTCCATTTCCTTTCAAACGAATACACTTTGCTATGACGATCAGCAAAGCGCAAGGACAACCTTAAAAGTAGCGGGAGTCAATTTGGAGTCTGTGTTTTTCACATGGACACTGTAGGATGCTCACGTGTTTGATCTCCAGAAACAAAGAAGCCTTCGAAGATAACACTGCATGTTAGCTTTTTAAATGTACGAGGGGAAATCATAAGTAAGTTACAAATGGTGATTAAAAATATACTAAATGGGATAGGACTCTCAGACGCAGCTAGATTTGCAAGTTATTGTCTTCTTATTTCTCCACTGTTGTTAATGTTTTTTGTCCCATTGATTTCTAGTCCTTCCATACTTTCTGAATAGAAAACTGGGCTTTGGTGGCCGAGCTAGTTTGCACTTCACTTTCAACCTCTTCGTCATTTGCTTTTTTTCTGAGCGATTTCCATCTCTTTGGTCCGCTCAAATACCACCTTGGCAGCCATCTAAATAATTTGCAAATCTAGCTGTGTTTCACATTTCTATCCTATTTAGTATATTTTAAATCTCCGTTTGTGACTTATTTACTGACTTCCCCTCGCATACCAATAATACATTCACATTTTTCATTTTCAATAATTAGCCCAGTGAAAAAAAACAAAAACAAAAAAACCCAACAAACTTTAACTTAGTTATTCAAAAATTTACCTTAAACAAACCCATATTCAATAAACACGAGCTAAATAAATTACCTTAAACGGGTGAATAGGTTTTTAGCGGATTTTAATGACTTCCAGGGGTTGCGCAGGTTATGAGTGAAAACTCACACATTTTTTCATGCAACGGGTTTTTTCTTGGGAATAACCCTCGAGAAGTCATCGGTGAACTGTGTTGAATAAAACCCATGGAAAAAAAATCATATTTAGTTATTGTAAAATTTACTCTAAACATCCTGTATACAGGGTGTTTCATAATTGGTGTGCCGTCTTTAGGTCCAAATAACGGCTCAACGGGAACAGGTGGGGGGAAAATGAATATTGATTATTTGGTTTTCATGTCCACTGATTCCGAATAAAACGTTTCGCGTCCCTGGGGATGAAGGGGTAAATTTTGAAAATTTTAATTTTGTAGGGGTAGGGGTTAGACCCCATGTGTTATTTAGAAACTTGTAGAGCATCTCCCTGGCCCGTTCCAGTTCACAAGAGATTACTTTGAGATCGCACCCCGGGCCTCTGATAGTCAGTCCGACCCTGAACCAGCCTCATGCAAGCCCACTATTCGGCCTCTTTCAAACGGCTCCAAATGGTTATACTGAGGTCGCTGTCGATGGCCAGACATCCTCTGTGATCAGTCTGTACAGTCACTGGTTAATACCAGCAGCAATTGTGATTTTGCTGTCCGTGCAGTGGTATTTTATGTGCATCAGTGTGATACCTGAATATCACGAGTTCTGATTATGCCAATCAGACATCACTAACATCACTTAAACATGTCTATCGGGTACTACCTGGACACTTTCTCAGTCCAATAATGTATTTACACTATAATTAAATAAGGGTGTGTTAAAAGTCCGACCGGTCGCCAACAGGTCATGTGGTACGATCGGCGATCGGTCGGCGGCCGTTTCCTTCCGTTTGTTCGTTCATTCAAAATGGCGTCGCAGCACGCCATTTAAGTTATAAAAAAATGTGTATAGTACGATTTATTGTGTTTTACAGTACGATTTAAAATTGTGTACATATATACGTTTTCTTCACCCGTCTTTTCTTTTTCGTATTCATTCCTTGTTCCTTGATGCTGCCCAATATCTATTTCGCCAGATCTTTTCTCCAAAGTATATTTATTACGTATCGGGCACGCGAACACTTGGATTTTCTACTTTCGTCCGCCATTTTGATTCTAGGGTGTCGGAGTTTTTAGACACACCCTAAGTATAGCCTTCTTTCACGTTATTGAAAGACTTTTTTAAATCACAGCTATAATGAGATACAGACATAGAAACATAACTATTTGTTATATTAAGAAGAAATAATTAATTACAAATAATTTTCCGTTTTTAAAACGGGCATTAACACTAGTAATAATATGAAAATAGATGGAAACAGATGGAAATAGATGGAATTTCATACAATTGAATATTGTAGTATATCTGCATAGACCCAATATGTATGTAATGTTCTGTGTTGTATCAGTAACAATAATAATGATACCGTAAAATCTTGAATACACGCCGGGTATTCAAATACACGCCGGTCTCAAATAAAAGCCGGGTGGGGTGTATAAAATAGATTAAACGCCGGGTCTCAAATAAACGCCGGGTCTTTTTCGGGTCATCTTTCAAATCGCCGAAAAACGACAGCAGCACAGAAAGACCCTGAACAATACAGGGTGTCTCAGAATTCAGTTACAATTTTGACTGTGCAACTCGGAAACTTCTCGTTGGAATTCAATCAAATTTTAACGGTATACACAATCTTATGTACCCTGTTGTTCCCCCAAATTTCATTAATCTAGGCTTTACAGAACCTGAGTTATTAACTTGTTGATCTTGGTGGCGGCATTTTTATTTCTGTTCATATCTCAGTTATCGTTCAAATTCATGTTCATATGAACCTTTTTGATTAGAATCACCCATACTAACTCCCCTAGAAGTTTGTACAATGATTCTGAAACATCCTGTATATCCCTGCCGGCAGAGATATATTGCTGAAATTGCGCGATTCTATGCGAGATTCAGAAACCATTACCTTGCAAGAGATCGAAGATGATGAAGAATTTTATAATAATGAGGCAGTTATCTCTAGTGATTCCGAACCAGAAGATCATATTATCTAATTATTAATTTTTAATTTTACAAAAAAAATTTTTTTTATTAAATTGCAATTCAAAACTTTGTCGGATTTATTGCAGGGTGACTAGCGACTGGGAAAACCGAGAAAAGTCAGGGATTTTTTTGTAACCAGGAAAAGTCAGGGAATTTTACTAAATCAACAAAAAAAATGCGAAATTGGAACGAAAAATTGGTCAGGGAAAATTACATGATCATCTGGGAAAAGTCAGGGAAATTTACGCAATCGTTTTGGGACACACTATTAGACACCCTGTCATTGGGAATAGCCCTTAAAGCCGGGTCTCAAATAAACGCCGGGTCTGGATTAATCGCCGGGGGGGTCCGGACCATTGAAACAAATAGACGCCCGGGCGTGTATTCAAGATTTTACGGTAATAATATTAACCTTCACCCTTCCTTGGTTTTGACCCCCTTGGCCCTCTCTTGTGTCCGCCTCTGGAACTTGGCTTCCGGACTTGAACCGACTTGATTTTTCCAAAACAACAAATAATAATAATAATAATAATAATAATAATAATAATAATATATTTAATTGTTATTTAAAAAAATTATATTCACCCTGGATTTAATAATGTCGATTCACTATAAAGTAACATACCGAACAATTCTAGGGTATCCTCCAAAGGCCGAAACCCAAAGAAAAACAGAACTAAATTTAAAAGAAAATACATATATATTTACTGATATTAAAATTTATTTAAAATTCGATGGGCTGTTGCTATTCCATTGGGAAGAAATTTTGTCATCCTAATAAATTATAATTTTCAGGAATATCTTAGGACGAATTCGCTGGCTGTATAAAGAGGTCGCATGGCTAGAAGAGTTTAAAGATTAATGAATATTCAAAGGATTTTTTAAGGTAGCAACAGGTGAACCAGTACTTCCTGTGTGGAACGAAAATGAAGGGGAAAAAATAAAAAATAAAAGAAAGAGAAAAATAAAAGGCTTGTTAAGAAAAGCTATCACTGCTTAGACTTTCTATCAGCAATAGCAGCTTTCGATATGCTTATAGGAATAACAGTAAACAAATATTATAGAGTAAATAATATACAGGGATATATAAAATTAATTATAAATTGGATAATAGGAAATTGATTCAACATTTTAGCCTGGAAAAATATCATCTCATAACTATTTCATTCGTTTATTTCAGTTAATGACATTGATGCGCTCTATTGACTGAGAAAAAAATTACATTGCTGCACTGTAATCACTGAGACAAATTCTTTTTGAAAGAAAAATAAAAATAAAAAAATAAAATTGAGATATATTTTTATGTCTCTAATTAATATCATCGCATTTTAGGTATTAATTGCATTGTTTTATTTGGGCTTGATATGTACGAGTAGGGCTTGATATCTCTAATATTGCACTGTTTTGTTTCAAAGCGGGATCCTCCCACGTCGAGCTCTTCGTTCAGCCATCGAGCTTTAACGCGCGCTGGAAAACACAAGTGCGTTATTGGATTGTTGAAAGGGAATCCGATCGTCGTGGCGAACAGACAAACAGAAGAGAGGTTGAGCGAGTGAAAGAGAGAGAAAGCGAAATGAGTGAAGGTGGCTTTTAATGAGGCTGGAGCGCCTCTTCCACTGTCTCTCTTCTGGCGCGAAGGGAGAGTGACTACGCGCTCACCAAGCGTAACGTGCCGGCTTGTGTAGAGCGCTGCTGGGAATGGAGTCGCGGAAGCACGAATGCGGCGGCAGCGGCGTCGTCACCTAAGCGAGTGAGCGAGGCAGCCAGCGAGCCAGGCAGTCAGTCAGTCAGTGAGCGTACTAACGCCAACTCCTCTGGATTACTTATCGATTTGCAGCGGCACTGAAAACTATTACACTATTTGGAAACTTTTAAAATGGATCTCGATTCCCATTTAGCGGGGGACGGAGATGGAGCCATAATTTAAAAGCGTGGCGCGTTCAAACTCTTATGAAAATAATGGCTCTGGATAGACTGCTCCGATGTTTGCCGGAGGACTGGAGCCACGCCGTGACAAACGACGGACGCATTTTCTTTGTCAAGTGAGTAGATCGACGTTTCTTGCCTCGTCTCACCATAAACGACACCCTCGTATTAGTATGCAAAAATAAGGAGAAAACTTTTTTTTCACCTTTATTTCGAAAAATTAATTCTTTTTTTTCTATTTCTTTTCCTTTATATATTTCCCCCCCTTCCTGTTCAAGTGATAAATTGCAATGTACGACATGGCTTCATCCCATCACAGGAGAGGCGGTGGCTACGGGACATCATCCCCTGACAGGTAACACAAAAAAACAATGTATCACATAGAATATAAATGTGAAACGCGACTTCACTGTTCCTTTGGGTTAAACATGATGTGCGAGACTTGTTAAAGGCATAATAAAAATTGTGTAAACTGTATTTTAGATTTAAGATATCAGTGAAGTAATTACTCATTATTATTATTATTATTATTATTATTATTATTATTATTATTATTATTATTATTATTCGCAAATCTTAAAGACAAGATATTTTCATTTTGTAAAAGAAATACATGAAATTGGAGTCGACTATTTCCTTTTATTTTCTTCGTATAACGCACTTTTCTTCTGCATGATTTTTGATACTTTTAATGCCATATTATCAGTTATTCCTAAAATACCTTTCCAGAAGAGCTTAATTATTTTAATAGCAATACATTAAAAAAAGACCGAGACGCTTTTTAAAGGCGAATTTTTTAATGTCCAGAAATGCATTAAAAAAAACAACAATAACAACAACAACAAAAAACGCGATTACTGAAGAACGTAATGAAACAAGGTATGAAATAATTTTCAATTCGTGTTTTGCTTTTTTTTTTTTTTTTTTTCTCTTTCCCGCCTTTTGACCGGTCATTCGTGTGGACATCCACCGAAAAGCGGGAAGTTCCGTGCCTACTTTCGATGGATGGTCTTTATCCTCAATTTGTTTGCAATGAGTACAAAACCGTTACGGAGATAGCCTTTCGACTGATGACGTGACGACGAGGAGGGGAGCCAGGTGACCGGAACTTTGGACGAATAAAAGAGAAGAATGCCGCTCACGTGCGCTTTACATACATCTTGTAGATGGAACCGATTTTTAAACGATGTCCGCGTACGCTTCACTGCCCCCTCGCATTACTCACACCGGCGCGCTTTCTTCAAAAACACTCGGAGGATTATTTCTTTTCTTTTTTTTTTTTTATTATGTTCATTTTTGATTTCATTTTCATTAAATGTTCGAATCATTTTAATTTCGATATTGAAGAAACTTGAAAAAAATTTCGTTTTAAATCTCCTGGAAGAAGGGAAAACAGCTGTTTACGCAATATACGGTGTCGTAACTCTTTTAAGAGGATGACTCCGTGGTGGGTGAATCGAGAGGAATTCATCTGTAATAAGGCAGCCGACAATCTGGAATCATTATCCTGTGATTTAAGCGTAAGATTTATTCCTTGCCAGTGAAGGAAACACGGTCGAATTAATGACGGATTGGAAAGAGGATAGGTTGCTGGGTTGTCGGTTAGAGGAAAAGGCCACTTTTGTTTCTGACGAAATTTGTTCGGCAGAGCACATGATTCATCTTTTAAGATAATATACGTAGGTTGTGTCCGCCATAAAACAGGCTTGCTCAAAAAATATCCTGCTTTTCAGAGGAGAAAATAAAGGCCTCGGTTTCTACTCTTTAAAATTTAGGATTAATAATATATGGCCCAAGTGTTTACCTATGAATTTTAAAATGGATTTTCAAGTTAAATTTCTTTGGTCGCTTAAATAAATTCATTTGGATTAAACAAACAGATAATTCCCTTAATTCCTTCTTCCAGTCAGGACAACGAAATAAAATCTTATAATGCGTTCTATTAGAATTTATTTTTGCAATCGACAATAAATATTTTTTAAAACTTCTCTGCCTTCAAGTCCGAATGGAATTTTTCTTTTAAATCAGCCGTGCATACATTAGAAACGGTAAACAACATTTCTCCATTGGACGCGACTTGATGTGCTCCGAAATCGATCTTGTAGAGTGTCTGTGTCCTTTCAGTAAAAGTGGTAGAACCAGCTCCGGAACATTAAATGCTTCGCTTCGATTTTCCGCCAGTTGTTGTTGTTGTTATTGTTGAAAATTAAGCGGCAATGAAAATTAAACAAATGTTGAAATTTGGTTTTAATCTGTTGAATGCAAAATCAATTGCGGAAGCTGTTGGAGCGTGGGCGTAGTTTGGATAATTTCCGGCTGATTGGTCCACTTAACCGATGATTCCCGGACAACCGAAAATTTAAACTCATCGCATTACGCCACCTCGCCTTGTAAACCAGTGCCGGCCGAGAATGGGCGGTAATTGTTCAGACGAAAAGTTCATTATAGATAAAAATTGAGATAACGATAAATTCCATTCAGAAGGAGAGTAATGTAAAAATAATTGAAGAAATGGTTACGAATCAACGTAACAATAACCAAAAAGAAATAATAAAAATTGCTCATTTTCTATCGATCGATGGCGCTCACGGATGTTTTTCTATCATTTTCTTTCTTTTCTTCCTTTCGTTCCAGGTCTTCCTCGAGGATGGGAAGTGGGAGTGACGTCGCAGGGCTTTCCTTACTACATCAAGTAAGGGGAACGCTTTTCTTCATCTGACTGCGCATGCTATTTTTTTTTATTCTTTTTTTTTTTCCACGAGGTGCCATGTATGTTTATCCAAGCTCCCTCCTCCGTCCGCCTGCCCTGGACCCACGTGTTGGTGAGCGCGGCGAGGGAGGGGTGCTTGGGTGGAGAGAAGAGCGCTGAGTTTGCAGCTGTGCTATGCAAGCAAGCTCGCTCGCTCGTCTCCAGACGCCCTCTCCTTTTGCACGTGTTCTCGAGTGCGTGGGTTCAAAACAAAAACTCGAGAGTTGAGAGGATGGCCCTCGCAAGTCAACATTTATTTTTTGAACTTCAACATTTGTACTTTTCACACCCATTACATGGAGAGAATAAATAAATTGTACAAGCCTGACATGGTGAAGGAGTGGAAACGTGTTACATTGTTTTGAATTGCATGCGACGGATTGTTTGTGTGGCTAAGTACTGTGATTAAATATCAAAACTCCGTTGAACGCGTAGGCATTTGTAATTTTATCGATATGGAATGCGAACTATAAAAAAGAGTAAAATTTTTTATATCATTAACAAACAAGCTGACTTTTGTCTATGGTTGAATTTTTAAACGAGCACAATCGATCTGTTTTGACTCTCAAATTACAATTATGATTTTATTATTATTATTATTATTATTATTATTATTATTATTATTATTAAGCATTTTCATATGCTGTGCTTGCTATTTATTTATACACAAAAGTGCAAGAGCGACTCTAAAAATGCATTCGATGGAGGTGAGTCTATCGTTAAATGAAATATGAAACTCTTATTTCGTTCGCATTTAAAACACATTTTATAGACCGCCAATCAGGATTCTAATATTTTATTCGTTATATCGTAACTATTATAAGTTTGTTTTCGTTTGAAATAATAAAATTAAGGAAATGTAATGCTCATTAAGAATCTCGGATCCGAATATGTACAGTAGTTTTCCGATGAAGTATATTGAATTCATTTTCTGTCCTTTCAGTACTTTTTCTATATTTAAATCGTTTTATTCATTTAAAATAGCATCAGTCATGTGTAAATGCATTTAAAATTTGCGGTGATGGGAATCAACAGTGATTGCGACGCACGAAGTGATCTGAATAAGAGACGAGCGCTCATTTTGCGTTTTGGGGATGTTCACACATGTGCATGACAAATAACGTTCATTTTCTATGTATGTAGTAGTCATTATCCGGTTCTGACATTATGGTATTACAGGCAATTATGTCCTGCAAACGAATTAGTTATTAAAATGACTCATTAAAACTGTTTTATTATTTTAATTTGATACCTCTACAGTATGAGGATCAATGCATCTGATTATCATGTTGTTTAAAAAACATGTATACACATTTCAATACTTAATATGTAGACTATTGTTCGTTACTGTGGACCTTTTCCCCCCTACCAGTCTATTTCGTCTTTATAATGGCGTTTGCCAAATTAATTGGGTGTAATTAATGAACGAAATGATAATCATGTGGCTTCAAGTAATTGTATTTGGCATTCATTATCCCATGGTTAAAATGATGATGACAGGCTTAACCAGATTGGAATTTGCAAGAATGTCGAAGCTTTTATGAATGATTTACATCTAATGAAAATTAACTATACGCTATTTACAGCTCAATAAAAGTGAAAATGCACCAAAAATTAATATAAAAAACAAACAAACAAACAAACAAATGCATCAATAAAAAATAATACGGAGCAAAAAATTGTTTCGTGATGCTTTAATTCTAGCCTTCAAATCTTTGCTTCTTATTCCAGAGCAGGAATTTTTAAAATTCTCTTTGTAAAACCCTTTTTCAGTGAGAAAACGAAGGCAAAATGTGGGATGAAGACGAGATTAATAATGTTTCGTTCTAGCGAGGGTTTCTTCGTTCTCTTCCAACCGGGGTTTTGGCCTTTGATTGATACCAAGTGGCTCCACCTGCCGAATTATCTCTGAACCAGTGCTTTCGTGTAAATTGCGAGCATTCGTGATTGACGTCATCTTAATTAGACGTCACTCACTTAGCCGTATTCACCGATCACATCCCGAGCCTCCTCCTCTTCACTCGATTTGCCTTGCTCTGCCTGTACAACGGGGGCTGAGATAGACGTATAGAAACATACAAACACACACACACACATACGATCGCGCACACACACACATACCCAAGTCTAGAGGGCTGAAGCAATTAGTAGACTTTGAGGAAGTATACAAATATTGAACCACGAAATTTTTTATATGTATAGAATACTGATTGAGCGGAAAAACCATCAACTTCACGCCTTGGGTGCTTTAAAAGAGACATAACGCGTTCTGGCATTTGAAAAAAATGCCATTATACGAAATTCTTGTCGTGGTTGTTAAAGAAAATACCACAACGCGTTAAAGCCTTTTCCGTTTACGATCCTGACTCTGTAGGACAGGTTTCCAGCTGTTGTGTCGTCAGTTAATAGTTCTTGAAAATTATGTCTATTGATAGTGTGAAGATTTTTAATGAAATAGTTAATGAGTTTTATGACGTAAACTGTGATTAGAGTTTGTTTCCTGATACTGAGCGTTTCGACGGGAAGTGAAGGGAGCTCAGATATTGCGGAAGAATAAACAGGAATTTATTAAAGATACGATGTC
Organism: Rhysida immarginata; assembly: GCA_023313115.1. Lineage (NCBI taxonomy): Eukaryota > Metazoa > Arthropoda > Chilopoda > Scolopendromorpha > Scolopendridae > Rhysida > Rhysida immarginata. The sequence goes on from JAHWFO010068719.1 coordinate 1,361,314, forward strand.
ATGAAGATCGATAATAAGGAGAAATTTATTAAAGATCGTACGGGCTTCGAACATTCCGTTATTATTGCAAGATGGAGGAGCTGCTTGATGTTTTGAAAACAAAACATGTCAACGTAGGGCACAACAGGACATTCTACATCTCGCTTTCTAAATTTACATTTGTCCAATTAAAATATTGGAACATTTAAAAATATATCATGTATAAATTCGAAGAACTTTAATTATTTACCCACTAATATAAATATTTGGCAGTTTGAAAAAACACGATGAGGATTAATCGTATGTTCAAACCCTTCAGATTGTATTGCTCCTCAGTGCCAAGTTGTCCTGATTGATATGTATCAAAACCATATCGATTCATTATGAACTCTCAATACCAAGTTCACAGTTCTTCGTCCCCTCAAGAACAAACCTGCCGAAGAAATTGCCTTTCAGCTAATGGACAACATGTTTTGTAGATTCCGCGCACCATTTGCGAACAAAACTTGGCTGAAATGCCGCCAGGAAAGAGACTCGTGGATGGAAAGCCGAGATATTGTCAACCTCCTGGAACTGTTGAAAATTGCAATCAAGTGGTGGAAGATGCTGGTGGTCTGGATGTCGGAAAAATTGGCCTGAAGTTGATCGAAGAAGCCAATAATTGTTTTCAGCAGTGCTTATGGACAAAGCTTCCATCAGAGGGGTGTGTTTTATCAAAGAAATTGCATGTAAATTACTGTACTTTAGAAGGAACGTTTTTCACGGGATTACTAAACTCAACTTTTTATTTTATTGGTTTATGTCTTCAGCAGGTGAAAAATTTAAACTAAAATGGCTTTGCAAAGAACTAAAATTTATGTGTAGATATATGCAAAGAAACGAAATAATTCAATAACGAAGAGGAAGAATGGAATTAATGATTTTCATGCCAAGTACAGAATACAGTAGGCCCCCGTTTTACGTCCGTAATCCGTTCCTGAACGGCGGACGTAAAACGAAACCCGATTTCCCATAGGATCCCATTATAAAAAATTTATTCCATTCCAGACAATAAAAAGTAACCCCCAAATTATTCCTATAGTATAAAAAGGCAGAAAATATGCACTCACCAATACACTTTTATTAACACAGTATTGTAAAAAAAAAAATAAAAACGGTGCAAAAAAATTTGTTTGCCACCTTTAAAAAAATCGTGAGTGAAGTGGTTAACCGAAAAAACGGCCTAGGTTCATTTTTTTTTAAACTGTCTGAAACAAATAAGAAAACATTTTGAATTAAAAGCAAACAACAACTATAGTACTTGAACAAGTTAAGAGGAAAAAGGTTTTATCAAACCAAGCTTTTATAATGTTTTATTTAGTGGCAACAATACAGCTTAATTTTGCAACAATAAACAATAGACACATTTACTCTCGCCATAACGAAATGTCCACTTGTTACAACAATCAATTCGTAGTAATGAGTTAGTACCATTAGAACACGAACCAATGAACCGATTTGAAAATTTTTTTCTTTATCATAAATTGTCATCGATTCTGCATAAGTGTGTCAAATTGCAGCTCCCTAGCTTGTCGGAAAGTTGGTTTAATATTGATTACAAGATTTGACCTAAACAACTAACACAGCAAAGTTAATAAAAGCTTATAAAAAAAGGAAACAACACAAAAGCATTGAAAAATACTGTACAGTAACTTTAATTTAACAGAAAGATTAAAAACAAACAACCAAAACACATCCCAAACACTACTTCTGCCTTTTTTTTAATATTGTTTTTAAAGTTTTACAGGAAAACGCTTATTGCGCATCAGCGCCCTCGAATTTTTGCGCGCGGGCGAACGGCGGGTGCGGACTTAAAACGGGGGGTTTTCAGACGTTCGCCGGCGGACGTAAATCGAAACGGACGTAAATCGAGGCGGACGTAAAACGCGGGCCTACTGTATTCTGTTTAGCGTTGAAAACTTAGAGGTCCTGGTTTCAGAATCAATACTGCTTACTGGCTATAAATGTAACAAAATTTAAGCATAATTATTTCGTAATTGTAATAATCTTCTAGTTAATCTATTATACCGGTATATACAAAAGATTCTTAAATTAAAATAGAATTTAACCATTAAAATTCTTTATCTTGGCATATACAGTCCTTTTGCAATATTCCATAGAGCAAAATAAATTTCATACATTTCAAGAAAAATATCCGACTTAATACCAAATTCAATGTTCGTTAAACATAAAAATAAAAAAAGAATTACTAATAATTAACGAAACCCAACGATCAGTTTATTTTAAAGCATAATCGTTTTCACTAGATTTTTAATTTCTTTAAGGGATTTTGAAATGTACATGGCAGCTAATCAAGAAATCCCAACTCTAAGACGTCGCAAATGTGGGCTTTGATACAGCCCTAAGCTAATCTAACTTCCTTCATTCAAAGTCATTTTCACTAGGAGAAAGAAGAAAAAAAAGATCTCTATGATTCTCCGTGATTAGCTTTGATATATTGAAAAGTAATGAAAATTTATTTATTACTTATATCGACAAGCAGTGCATGTTGGTATTAACATTTCGTTTCTTTTCGTATAATCCCATAGTTTTAATAAATAAAAAAATATATAGACAAATTATTCTAATGCTGACGTTCTCTGAGTTAGCCAGTTTTGATGATGAAAGCTCCGTCGAGAAATGTTTATTACTCTACAAGCACAGACTCACACCTAATCCAGCATACAACTTGGTACAGGTGTTTTTAACAGAAAGGCAGAAAAAGTTTTCGAATGAATATATCTATAAAAAATTTTACGGTGCTGCGTTGCGACACAGCCGTTAGTTAATTCGTAGAATACGTGTTGAGGCCACATGGCGAATAAGAATAAGGTCTTTATGGATTCCCCATCTCTCGATCTGTTTACCTGTGACGGTTTCTATAATTTTTCTGGCGTTTATTATGCATAAACTTGGAAATTCTGTAATTTTTGCAAAGTTTCCACAATTCGAAGCCCGATATCTTAGATACTATTAAATACTGAGGTTTAATTTTTAAGCTATTTTATAAAGCGCAAAAAGATAAAACAAATGACTCCTAAAATATCGTGCTATCACAAAGAAAACCCGGAGCTAAACTAAATTAATCTCCGCCAGAGAGCAGATTTTCTGACTCAACTTTGTACTTCGATTGCATCAGCCGATGACATCAGCACGAAGTCGTTCAAAGTCTAAAGCATGCTTTGTTTATATACTATCGAATGCAATATCATTCATTTTTTCTATCATTAATAGTTTTGACGTTATTAAGGTTTTCGTGATCAACACTTTTCGTGACATTCACGATTTAAGCGTGGCATCCCAGTATCGAAACGTAAGACGTATTCTATGTCAAAAGAAAGAAAGAAAGAAAGAACTATATATCTTGATGTATTCGTATGTCATTCGCAGACCGCGTTATTTTGAAAAAGGGAAGCGCATAGAATGAGCCATGAGTAAAGGCCTCTCTGATCAGAGGCAGTGCTCACTCTCGTTGGGGACAAATTTGGCGCGTGTAGAAATTGCTTTTGAGCACTTAAGCAAGTAACAAACATTGAATAGTATTAGAAAAAAGTTTGTGTAAAGGCCTTAGCAAAGCTTACATAATTTTAGTGAAGGTATTTTTCTGCACGCAACTTCTAGTCAATAATTTTTCAATTTGACTTGCAGTACTAGATATGTATCGAACTTATAATACAGGGTGTATCTGAACGATCTGTACAAACTTACAGCATGAGTTCCTTGTAGCCGGAGAAGCAATATATGTTCCATGAACATAGGGTCACAAACGCTTCCTTCTGGAGATACAACCGTGCAGATTAAATGGAGTGGCTTATCGTGACTTCTTGGAAAACCAACTTCCAGAGCTTTTAGAGGATGTGCTGTTGTCTGTATCACAGCTTATGTGGTTCATGCATGACGGTGCACTACCACATTTCAGCTGACTTTTTAGATGTCACCTACCCTCGTGGAGGACCAATAACGTGGCTAGCACGTTCGCCGGATATGAATCCCTTAGACTTTTTTTGTGGGGCCACTTGAAAACCCTTGTTTATTCCATCCCCTGACCAGATGTTGATACTTTTCGCCAGCGGATCGTGGACAATTGCGATATTATCCGTAACACACCCGGCATTTTACAACGGGTTCGCCAGTCAATGCAACGACGTGTGCAGGCCTGCGTGGAATCTAACGGAGACCATTTCGAGCATGTACGTTAGCACCTCTGGACTGTTCTGTTATTGTACGAGCCGGGAATAAACCTAGTTTGTAACGCTGAACGGATTTGATGTGACAATTGCGCCAGCTATTGTAGGACAACGTCGCACGGTTGTATCTCCAGAAGGAAGCGTTTGTGACCCTATGGTTGCTTCTCTGGCTATAAGGAACTCATGCTGTAAGTTTGTACAGACCGTTCAGATACACCCTGTATAGAAGGTGATGGAATGACATAATAAGTCCAGCGGATTAAGATCTGACGATCTTTCTGGCCATAGGATGGGACCTTGATAACCCATCCATCTTTCACCAAATGTAGCCGTCAAATATTGCCTTACCACAAAACTGAAATGCGCAGGAGCTCCATCAGGCTGTAACGCTCCATTTTTCAATGTTGGCTCTCTGATGATTCAGCTTTCAATAAATCTAAAAACAACAGACAATGGCAAACAGTCGAAAACTGAAACAATGCAGCGTCGCACTGGTAAGAGATACGACACACATTGCTTAATAAAAATGTTTTTTTTAGTACATTCAATCTACCTTATTCTTCTGTAACATAAGTTCTGAATCATCCTGTATAATAAATACATGTATTAATAATAGAAGCTGCTTGATCTCGTTTGAAACTTCACGCAGCATAACACGATAATCGAAATTTAAACTGGACTTAATAAACATTATAGTTCTAACTAGTTTATAAGTCTGATGTTAATAATTTATAAATATTTAAATATTGCATTACAATAAAACTAACAGTTAATTCATTAACAGCCACTCCGTTTGAAGCCTCCGGTCTAGTTGTCTTATTTTGTATTTCGAGTTTCCGTGCAGATCTCGGGTTGAACCAGATGTTGTAGTCCAAACAGGCTTGGTAAGACATTCCAATACAGATATTCAGCTCCGGTGTCTAAACAAAAACGGCATTTCTGAAATACCTTATGTTCAATACAAATTTCAATTTCAGTTTTGGTCTTGTTAAATAAGACTTGATGACGTATTATTTTAGATATTTTGCCAATTATAAACTATTATGAATAAACTGGATAATTTTAAAAAGTGAAGAACGTTTTCGAGCTGATTTTGCTCATCATTTTTTAATTGTTTATTTTTTTGAAAATAAATTTTAAACTGAAATTGGATAAACAGTGGTGTAATTTATTCAGACAGGCATTGAATCTGTAAATTGATGGCATTTATGCTGTGATTTTTGAGATGGTGGCGAATATCTAAATAAAATGTCTGAACCTTTGTTAAAGAAATAAAGATAAAAATAACAATTATTTATAAAACAACAACAATAATAATATTTATTTATTTATTTATTTAAACATCAATTACATTCTGTAAGAAATGTAAGGAAATTCTAACAATGTATGTAAAACTTTTGTTGTACCATAGTCTTATAACCGCCTGGTCTGTGCCAATTCATTAAATAAAATTGTTTTGGAACAAGAAGTTAAGCCTCCCGAGGAAGGTATAGGAAAGTAGCGGAAGCCCTCAGTTCATCTATTTTTTATTCCTTCATCTGCACTTTTTAACCCCCCACTTTTTTTTTAATCAAAAATTTATTTTCTGGAACCTTGTATTTAGAAAATATAAAAGAACCCTATCTTCTTTCCTTTCTCATCATTTTCGATCGAATGATATATGACACTCTATATGTTGGCATATTCTAAAGACCAAATGATTGCCACCCCCATAACTCCGACCCTATTGGGACAATTTGGCCCAAACTTTACAGTAATGTTGATCTTGCTTAGAGGAACCAGCATACCGAATTTCATTCCTTTATATGCATAAATATGCGTAGAGCTTTTGGTCCCCTCTAATTTCCGCCCCCGAAACTCCGAACCCAGTGGGCCAATCAAAACCAAACTAAATAGTGAAGGTGCACATTCTCACAGTAAGCTACATTCCGAATTTCAGCCTTCTAACTCAAAAAATGTGGAAATTATGAAGGGGACGGACTGACAGACAGACGGACATTGTGAAAACAATAAGTAGCTCCATTCTTCCGCTACTTAATAATCTGGAACTTTTGGATATGGAAGTAGCATTGATTTAATGGTCCTATTTATTTTCCATGCATTTAGCATTACAACAATCTGAAATTTTTTCTGCCGTTCTGATCACTCTCTGCCGCCAGGAAAGTAGTTTTTTTTCCTTTCCTGACTTGCTCTTTCTGTCTATGACGTTAGTTTCGGCAAAGGTTACAGCAAAAGTTTTACATTCATTGTAAGCACTTGCCACTTAGTAAGAAAATTCCTACATCCAGGCATTAATTCTCCAAACACGAAGTTTACCCTTCCGTGCATTTGATCCCCTTTGGCTTGGTCCTTTCTCTCTTGGGTCCGTCTTTGGGACTTTCCCTTCCAGACTTAATCCGAGTTTGATTTTTACAAAGCAACAATAATAATAAAACAAAAAGAAGATGAAGAAATGTGGCTCATTGATATCGCCATACCGGATGATGCACAGATTGAAGACAGGCAGAAAGAGAGGTCCACGTGATATCGGGACTTGCAAATAGAAATTGAACGCTTGTGGAAAAAGAATACCGTATTATCCCAACTGTAGGAGCTAAACTAAATACTGAAAGGGCTACCTAGATATGTAGAAAATTTGAACTTTACCTGAGTTAAACAGTCTCACCTTACAAAAACCCCCCCACCCTTCTCGGAATTGCTTATATCCTCAAGCCCTTACCTATCCTTGGTTAGATTTGAACTTATTAAGCCTTTTACTAGTTTTATGAATGTGACTCCAAGGCCTGGATCACACTTGCGTAAAATATACGGTCCGTAATGCATGAAAAAAATTCCAGGACAATCAAGTATACAGATAAAACGAATAGGGGTGGGCAAAAACTATCACCACGTCAGTATCCGTAACTATTAGAGTCGCTCTATAAGAACTCAACTTGCTTTTACGGATGTTTTCCGTTGCCTCCATCTGTAATGTTTTTACGGATTCATTTTACGCCAAGTGTGATCTTGACCTAATATAAGATTTGCCATAATGTTTTTTTTGCCTAACAATTTAAAAGTAATTATTGTCCAGCAATAAAAAAAAAGCCACAGACATACATATAGATTATAAAATAGTATTATTAATATCGCTATCTAATCTTAGAAAAATTGAAAATAAAATTATTTGAAAGCATCACGATTAATGTCAAGCATACGTTTTGACGTAAAAGTTAACTCTTCATTAAGTATTTGAAATTGATAAAAAAAAACCCAACTATTTTGGCAAATTAGCAGAGCCAAACTTAAGAAAGCATGTGGGAATAAATGAAGATGTTCATTAAAGATGGGAACCACTATTTTTAATCCACGAGAACGATTTTGATTCTGTTTAGCCTGGAAAAATAAAACGTTACTATTATTCTGTGTTAATGCTGGTTTTTCGTGTTTTCCATTTAGAGAATTACATTGTATATATTTCAATTTGAAGATAATTTCGGTATTTTCTGACTAAATTCATATCGATATCAAAAGCAGTTTATATTGGAACCAAAGATGCTTTTATTTATTTAATTCAATTTACAAGCTTTTAACACATTTAGCCATAATCATCACCATCAGTTTGCATGAATTACCTGACAATGAATGAAAACGAAATAATGGAATTCGTCCTTTTCGTTAGCATGTGTACACCTGTAGGCACATTACCATTAGAAAGGCTACGATTAGGAAGCCCGTCAAGCCATGGCGTGGATTCATCGACCCGGGTTCCTTTTGCTGGCCGGTTTTTAATGTTTAAAGCGTTTTCCGTCTGGCCATACCTTCACATTCCTGAGCGAGTTTGCTCAAATGAAAGTCCTGTTTATTATTTCACTTCTATTCACGAGTGAACATACTCGCGTTGTATTCGAAATCTCCTCTCCTATTATTGAAGATTTTTTTTTAAATAGCGCTTGATATTAGAAAAGAAGTGAGAGTCAAGTTTATTAAACTGCAATTGGCTTTTCACAGATCCATTTTTGAGCTCTTACAGCAGTTGTTAAAGAAGTATCGCTTTTTTTTTTTCAATGCTCTCATTGACTCCTTTTGTGTAAACTTTTATATATATTTTTAGACCTTTTACAAAATTTATTGACAAAATCAAACTTCGATTAGAATACAGCCAAACTCTTTCAATTCCTGAATATTCATGGCTGCGAGGGGTCGTAATTTTACAAGTTCTACCTAAAAGGTTTGAAAATTTATACGTATGAGAATATTTTTCCCCAGTACTACCTAATACTAGCTTAAAATCACTTATTCGCAATAACTTAAGCAACGTCGCCATTCTACGTTTGAGTCGGCAAAAAAAGATCTCTAAGGAAAAGATCTAAAATGAAAAACTAGTGTGCATTTGTTTTAATGTTTAATTGTAGGCCACTAAAACTCCAGACTGAATTTGGATGGGCGTCCAACGTCGATTTATTTTTTAAAGTGCATTCAGTGTTTTTTTTTTTTTTTTTTAAAGGGATCCCTGTCGATTCACAGGCTACCAAATGCGCTAGATGTTTTTCTCCGAATTTGCTATTTTAGATCGAAACTATTGTGAATTTAGTCGAATAGCGAGCAGTTGTCATTACTTCCAAGAAAATATGGGTTTAGGGATAAGTGCAAAACGTCGTTTAGAGTTCTCTTGTGGCGCCATCTTTGCTGTTTTCCACTTGTGCAGTCCATTGTTGAGCGATATTATTGTAACAGTCACGACTCTTTGGGAGATGTCTTCCTTAATGGTTTTCTCTTCAACTTGTGTAAATGAGGAGGGCGGGATTATAAGGGGATCTGCGTGAGGACGTGAAAGCCATTCTGTCCTCGACGTGGTTGGGGTTGGTGGGGGCAAGGACCGACGACCGCACGTGCTTTCTTTACGATGGACGGCGTAAACTCGACAAGTGTGTGTGTGTCTGTGAGTATGCGTGTGAAGTAGGAAGCCGATTGTCATTAGTTGAAAAGGGAAGGCCAGAGTTCATCCGATTTCGAGCTTATGAAAGTTTCTCATCGAATGAGCGAAAGTTTTTCATGTTGCTCGCTGAATGGAAAATTATGCACAATGATAGGTATTACTTTTCACACTGGAAAGAAAAGCCTGATCACATTTATTATTTACTAGCCAAGGTACCCGGCGTTGCCCGGGATAATTACACTTGGGTGTAAACAGAACAATCTCAAAAAATAAAATTAAATTTTGTAATATCTTAAAAATAAACCCATGAAAATGCTTAGAATTAATACAGTAAAAATTCTTAATGAAAATTCGAAAAAAAGGCTCACAATGGCTGGACCTCTTCAATAATTTCTTACTCACGTAATCTTACCTCAGATGTATACTTAGTGTTGTTGCAATTTCCACTCTTCTCTCGATGTGTTGAAGCAAAACTTGGCCATTCATCACTTTGTGCAGTCTAGCGCTCGCCGATTCTTCTATTTACTTGCTTCCCATTTGCTCAATACATCACGGAGCTAACTGTCGTCTTTCCACTCTTTCTCAATAATCTGCTAACTCTTCATTATCTCCAGCTACTGATCATTTTTAAAGATTTTCAAGAAATTGTTAAGTACTAAGAACTCTCTTTTCTAAGAAAAACCTGAATAACAGGAATTCTATGCATTGTTACAAATTGAAACTTATCCATATTGCATCAGCGTTGCCAGATGTGGTAAATTTTTTAAAGCGCTTGTCCTTGTTTTCATTGTTTTGTGCATTGTTTAACAATGCCCAACAAAGGATAGGGGCTTTAAAAAAATTGCCACATCTGGCAACGCTGTATTGCATCATCATTTTATGTTCATTGTTATAATTCTTGGAAAGGATTGCTTTATCATTGCATCATCATTTTGAGCTCATTGTTATTGGTGAATTGCGTGTTGAAACCATTGTTGATACCTATTGTTGCACAAACTTTTATTTGCATTGTTGGTCATGAGATATATATTGTTGGTCCGTGCAGAGTGTTTGTGAATTGCGTGTTGATACCATTGTTGCAAAAACTTTGTCTTGCATTGTTGGTCATGCGATATTTCTCATTAATATGCCCTGCCATAACCATGAATATCGATTTTTTATCAATAATTATTATTTTTTCGAAATCTGAAGTAGACAGTGACCTTCCTCATGCTTTGAAGGTCATGTATGCGAAATTTCATCAAGATCGGAATAAAACTGTAGATTTGTATAAAAAACGTACACACAGACCCACCCACAGACCCACAGACGCACAGACCCACAAACATCCTTCTTTATATATATAGATAGATTTAGCTCTATGACTTAAAAAAATAAGTCTCTTTAAATTTGGACTTAACTGTTCCTTGCTTTTTATTGTTTGAAGAAATAAGCCTGTTTTAGCTCCTGATTAGCCGCATGCATATTTGATAAACTGTTTTGAGAAATTTTAAAATATTCTTTGCGTTTCATGGCCATGAGCCGGATATCAAAAGAATATTTCAGACATTAAAAAAAAGAAGAAAAACAAGTAAGATTCCTCATAAAAAAATCGATCGATAAGAACAAAAAAACTACTTTGAATTGAGTTCATATGTATTTTTATCCGATTGTTTTTTTTCTCTGAACTTCTTGGAAAAAATGTTTCGTCTATTTTATATACGCGGGCATTTTACGAGGGTGATACGATAAGTAAGGTATTGTTATCTCTTATTGCGTAAATTTATTCAACTTGTACACATAAATAAACAGAAGTAAGACCTTTTTGTACACATTATTTTTTCACATATTCGAGTCGTGTGGCTCAGAGACGATGTTATGCAGTTCTCACAATTCATTAGCAAATACCACGGTGGACCTGTTTCCATGACAACATAACTGTTCCGTTAGTAAGGATAATGCGATGTCTGCATTCACGCTGTGCGTGGGGCCCAAATTTGAATTTATCCAGGGCCTATGAAGGTATAACGCGCAGCTGATTAGTACCGTAATACTCAGCTAGTGATGGACTTTTAGGGAATATTAAACCGTCTCAAGCCCTCTTACTTTACAGAACAAACCTATTCCACAGAGAAAATGCAATAGCATGAAAATTTTGTCGCAGCAACATGCAGATTTTATGGTATGTTTAGAGTATTTGGATTATTATTTTGATATCTCTCGTGTAACAAAAATCCTTTTGCAGGCAAAACAGCAGGTAGGCGACAGGGCATGGACTCAATGAGTGCTTGGAAGGTGGCAACAGGAATCTGAGTCCATGCGAACAGTAGAGCATCACGTAACTGATGAAGAGGTGGAGGATCTCGCTCCTGACGTGTCGATTCAGATGTTCCCACAGATTCTCGCAATGATTGAGATCTGGGGAGTTTGGATGTCAGGGTAGTACGTGGAGGTCATCCTCATGCTCCTCGCACCTGCACAACAAATTATGGCCATGTGGCATTATCCTGTTGAAAGATGCCATCATTTGCAGGATACACAGTTGCCATATAGGGATGCACCTGGTCGCCAACGATAAATAAGTATGCAGAGCTGTCGACGGTACCTTCCAGAGGAAGTAATGGACCCAAACTATGCCACGAAAACATGTCGCAAACCATCATATTGCCTCTCCCAGCTTGTTGACCCCCAACAATGTTTCAGGTAGTTTGTTTTCGGATCGATACGATGCAGGAGAAAACGCGACTCATCGGAAAAAGGTTTCCGCACGTCGTTTCTTGAGATGCACACTTGTGTTGACCAGACGTCTGCTGCGTTGCACAGTTGTTCTGTATACTTTTTGGTGCATTCCTCGTTCATTTGGGCTGTCAATGTATCGAAGTTAGCGCGTCGATCACTCTTAACCAGCCGTGCAAGCGCCGCTCACCCCGTTCATTAACGGCCCGCAGTCCCCTATTGTTTGGATGCCTGGAATGCACATCTGTCCATTCTTCTATTCATTGTACACCTTCACTACGGTACTACGTGAACAGTTCACGAAAGCTGCGGTTTCCGAAATGCTGCCTCCTTTTGCACGGTACCTGATGATCAAACCTTTTTCAAGGTCTGTTAGGTCGCTTGGTTTATTCATGACGGCGACTACTGCTATACGACGGCGTTTCTTGCGATGCACACTTGCATTCATGGATGCTGGAACCAGACGTCTACTGCGGAGGCCAAAACGCAACAATTTGCGTTGCACAGTTGTTCTCGATAGCTTTCTGGTGCATTCGTCGTTCATTTGGTCTGTCAGTGTACCAAAGGTAGCGCGTCGATCAGTCTTAACCAGCCGTCGCAAGCGCCGCTCACTCCGTTCATTAACGGCCCGTAGTTCCCTACAGTTTACACGCCTGGAATGCACATCTTTTCTGTTCTTCCATTCATTGTATACCTTCACTACGGTACTACGCGAACAGTTTACGAAAGCTGCGGTTTTCGAAATGCTGCCGCCTTTTGCACAGTACCCGAAAAAGGTATGATGGCAAAGTTGACCTTTAGGAACTGCGAGCACTGTGTGCACTGCAGAGAAGCACCCCTCAGCGACACCTAAATGAACAACTCATTCATAGCAACTTTGCCTTCGGAGGAAAAAGTTTACGAAGAAAAACCCTTTCTCCACCAACGATCGTGTTCTATTTGGTGACTCTGGTTGTGGATTATTGCCCTGGACGTATCTTCTACTGTTGGCAAGGCTGATGTTGTTCCATTCCTGTTTGCAGGCTTTCCAGAGACCCTCAATGGTTGTTGGGTGGCATCGAGCAGGGGACTGCGGGCCGTTTCAATAACTCAAATACACAAAAATCCATCGAGGTGATTTGACTGGGATATCATAAAAGGATGTAACGTGAATTCCAATTTCATCTTTTAAATCCAAGATAAATTGAACGGTCGAGTTACACGTATGGCTGGAGGCTTTGTCTTAATGCAGCCAAACATTCCTTTTGTCCTCTCCATATAATGCGAGGATTTCCTCGTCGAAAATTGGATTGAGAAATTGTTGCTGATAATAAAGGGAGTTAACCATAGCCGTTCTGCCCACTCTTAAGATTGTGAGCTGCCATTGTGCGTTATCCCGCAATCACTATAAATCCTTTTGAAAAACTTTCCTTACATTCCTTGGGCCACTTTTTATATGACTTCTTTCCATGTGGACGGTAAAAAATGTTGCAGTCGTTGATGTGACGTAGGCTTCATCCAAAGTGACAACGTACTTTCATCGTTCTGCTGCGAGGTAACTTTCATAGAGCCCCTTCCTTTCTGCGAGGTGTGTGGTAGCAGTTTATGAACACGACTCTTGTGACGCTTTTCCAATTGCAAATCTTTGTTTATTATTTTATTTACGGTAACCAGTGAAGTTCTTACATTGTTTGCGATCCCTCTTTCGATTGCTGGATTTTCACCCTGAATAGGCTGCTTGACCTTTCGAATGACCTGTGGTGTTGGAACTCGACGATTTTGGGTATTTTCCTTTTCCATTCAGATATGGCTTTCTTCAAAACAGAGAAATTTCGAGTCTTACATGCGCTAACTATAGCAGAATAGCTGTAATTAGCGTCGGCAAAGGCAGTAATGTACCCTTTCTAGTAAGGTCCGATTTTTCGGTGGCATTTACTACTTTCGAATGAAACACAACAATTCGGATGTAATAGCATCGCTTCATGTGCTTTCTGTCAAGCGCACGTGACTCGTAGAATTCGTAGAGCACTCACAATCATTCTTTGCTCGAAATCACTCGCCCGCTGATATAAACTGCATGTATCTTGAAACTATGGGAGTTTCCATACTACCTCTGCAAATAACCTCTCCTATCACCTTAAATTAAATTTATCGCAGCACCACACATCTTATATACACTGGCTGACAAAAAAGTGAAGCACCCAGAAGGAGTGATCCAATATTATCCTATTTCGGTACACATGCATATCATTAAACGATTAGATTCACAAGGATCTGTAACGCCTAGAATGCTCACCAGAGTGCATTCGTGATATCACCCATGCACGTCGTGCATGTTGTTGATAAATTGTTACCAGTCAACTGCTGTGAGTCCAACAGTTACGCAAGACGTTCAGAGAGGATTACTATACTGTACAAAGCATCCGCGATGCCTCGCAAACGTGTTAGACAACCTATCTACCAATCGACAGCATTTGACAGGGGCCGCATTGTGGGACTGCATGAGGCTGGTTGGTCGTATCGTGCAATTGCCAGGCATGTGAACCATTCAGATGCCACAGTGGCCCGATGTTGGAATCAATGGGTACATGAGGGAACTCATGCACGTCGTGCAGGTTCGTGTCGACCAACAAACACCACCCGAAGGGAGGACCGTCGTATGGTGCTCCAAGCATTAAGGAATCCCATGGCATCGGCACCCGTTATCCGCGAACATGTACTGGAGACTCTACAACACTCCGTGAGTTCCCGCACAGTGTCTCGACGACTCGCATCCGCCGGATTGGGGTCCTACCGCCCCATGCGTCGGTTGCCATTAACACCACAACACCAACGCCTGCGTTTAGAGTGGTGCCTTGCCCGGCAGGCATGGACAGAGGACGAATGGCATCGCTTCTCCATGACCTCCGATGACCATCGTGTTCGCGTATGGAGGCGTCGAGGGCAGAGGGCACAACCCCCCCATATTATGGAGAGACACACAGGCGTAACCCCTGGCATCATTGTGTGAGGAGCCATCGGATATGCGCTCAGGTCACCTCTAATAGTGCTTCGGCAGACTTTGACGGGACAGCGATATGTCGCAGAAATTCTGCGTCCGCACGTCCTACCCCTTCTGGCACAGCACCCTGGGACACTGTACCAACAAGATAACGCACGCCCACACACAATACCTCTGTTTATGGACTGCCTACAATATGTTGAGGTCCTCCCGTGGCCAGCAAGATCCCCGGACCTCTCCATCACTGAACCCGTATGGGATGACATTGGAAGGCGACTCCATCCCAGTACAACCTGCGGGATATGGAGGGACAGCTGTAACAGCTGTGGACTAACTTGCCTCAGGAAAGCATCCAAAGGCTGTTTGACACCATTCCGAATCGCATAAGGGCATGCATTGGGGCCGGAGAGGGTGCCACACCCTACTGACCTGGCGCCAACATTCCACCTGTACTGCCAATGGCGTTGTCTGTTGTATCCCATATTGTAAGCAGTACAATAAAGTCACACGTTCTTTCATCATATGTCATTTCTTTCACTTTCAAACACTCCTTCTGGGTGCTTCACTTTTTTGTCAGCCAGTGTATGTTTTTATTTGTTTTTCACATGATCGTCACATTTACATTTAAAAGACCAAGGTGGGGTGTTCTTATTGTATTGATAATCAGTAAAATTCACCACTTACTTTCGATTTTTGCATTAACAGTTATGTAGTCTGCTCAGTTTTATATCCATAAATTGAAATTATTTCGAATTTTGCCGGAAATGACTGGGCAACACTCGCACCAACTTTAAAAAAAGTAAAACAATAAGTTCTTTTTATAAAATATGGAGACCACTGGACTAAACCATAACGTCTTGCCAGCAATGTCATAAATATTCGATTGTTGAAAATGAAATTAAAGGTATGAGTTATTCTATGGGGAGGGGGGGGGGAGAAAGCACAAGCTGCAGATTATGCGAATTCTTGACTGTCATTTGATAGTAATTAATGCGAGAAGCGTACTTCTAAGAGAGAAGACTGGAACCATGGACAGTATTTCTGTAAGTTTAAATTGGGGAATTCTGCGAGGACTAGCTGAAAGACTACTAAAGCACTGATCCTTGGTTTGCAAACTTTAGATCCGGAGATATGAGCTTGCAAAATGAACCTCGTGGCCAATCTTTCCTCCATTTATCCAGACAAATTAAAGGATATGGTGGGAGCAGACCCATGCGAGAGATCGCTTAGGGTGATTTGCTGGACAAGCAGCGTCGACGAAACGCGCATGAATTTGGCGTCATTTGTATTGTTGAAAGCAATACGTCAGTTTGGAATCATAAGCGATGTTTTGAACGGTTGCTTTGTGTCACGGAAAGGTACAATTAAGTTTTCAACTGTTTGCTGGCGCTTGAGAATAATCGGGAAAGTACGAAAGCTCGATAATGGGTACCCCACGTTGGAACTCGTCGATCGGAACAAAGCAGAGCGATTGGAAGTGTTGACGAAACGCGATTTTGTACGACAACCCTACACGCTCGGCTCAGTGGTTAGTAATAAGAGACGTTTCAGGAAGAATTTCGACGCCACTTCACCATAGAAAGAAGCATGGTGGTCCTCTACCGGTATCATTCATTATTCATTCCTCTCACGGGATCTGACCATAAGAGCAATCAACACTTGTCAGTAGACACGGTCTCTTGTTGTTTTAAGACAACGCCCGAACGCATACTTTATGCAGTTAGGTTTGAAACTGTGCCACTTCCTACTTATTCCTGATATTTCGCCAACGGATCTTCATCTTTTCCGGCATTTGAAAAATTCTGCGGAAGAAATGTGCTTTATAAATGATGCATCAGTTTATCAGGTAGTGGAACATTTCATCGCATCTAGAGACGATGAATTTTTCAAACGTCGTATTAACACCCTGGCCACTCATTGGAGATCACTTTTAGTAACTTTGTTGCTCTTTCTTTTTCTTTTTGCTTTCTATTATACATAAAAAGAGGCGTTTCATTTGCAACAACCAAATGCATTGGTTTAAGTTTTTGGCTGGGATAATCCTCGAAATTCAGTATTTCACATTTGTGGATAAGGAGGTTTCACTTTCTTTATAGTTCGCTGAATTCCGCAGTTTATTAAAATGATTAGGCAATACTCACATTAAGTTAAAAAAGTAAAATAATAAAAGTTCTTTTTATAAAACATGGAGGCTATTATAGAATGACTAGAATGACTCGTAATGTCTCACTATAATAAAATACAGAAATATAAAGCAGAATTTGATGTATTAAATGTCATTTCAATTTTTGTTATTTACCGTACATTTGAGTTTTTCAAATATCTTAATTTTCTTTATCGAAGGAAAAGGAACTCAACAAATACCGTAAAATGGAATAAAGAGAGGGAGACCATTTTTCTTCCGTTTCGTAATAAATAATCTTCGTGAGTTATAACAGGGTTGTCAAGGGTGGTAGAAGAATTTTTCACTGTCACCTGGATCACGAAAAGTGACACATCGTTCCATGTCCCATCCGTTTCATGATTTTTCATTTTCTCTCATTCTTCGAACAAGTAAAACAGGACGAGAGAGAAATGGAGCAAGCATTAATCCTTAAGTGCAGAATATTTCATAATAGTTGTCTTTATTTTTTTTTTAGATTAAGATGAAATTGAAATCGTTCATCATTTTAAAAACCTCCACAGCATAAAAAAATTGCACGAAAGTTTTGCTTCAACGACTGCACCATAGGAGAAAGAAAGAAAGAGAAGACATCGACGCGAATTATCTTTTTTTTTTCCTCTTAAATACGATAAAAATAAATAAGAAACGTCGCTTCGTAAATTACACGATTTCTTTAACACTGCTCCTTCTGTTCATGTGTAATCAGAGTGGGTGCGATCAGATTTTCATTCACTTCACTACTTAGAACACACAGTTGACATAGTGTAGGGTGGACTGTCGAACACACAGTCGCCGTTAATGATTGAAAGCCTTAATGACGCCAATGCTCTTAATTTTTATTTTTTGAGGAAGGTATTCGTTTCAATCAGTTCGTTTGAGAAAGGGGAAGTCATTTGCTACCGTATCATTTGCTCGTTTTCTTGTCTCATTCCCACTGAATTGTCGCTCCGGTTGAGCTGTGAGACTAATTTGAATGAAATGCCCTCGTTCCGGGGGAGGAGGGGAGTGAGGGACCAGTCGCTCACCCGCTGCAAGTATGAAGAAATGAATAGAAAAGAGACAAAGTCCATTAATTTTTCAAGAATATCTCTATAGATAAGCGATCGACTTGAAGATTTTGTGGGATGATAAATTAATATTTATTTAAAACTAGCGAACCTTTAAACTTGAGGGTTCTCGACTCTTCAAGTTCAAGGGATAAAGAAATGAAAGTGGCGTAATGTTTATTTTAATATTATTATTATTTTATCAAAATTTTCGAATGGCAACTTTTTTTCGTGAATAATTTTGTTAATGGAATTAAGGTTCCGTATATGTTCATAATTATATTAGGTAAGGTGCCCTAATATGGGCTACTTTTTTTTTTTTAGTGAGCCCATACTATTTAGTGTAACCACTTTCAGGTATCCCCACCTGTAGGAATGTTCAGTAATAGGGCTATAAGATGTTCCTAATATGGGCTGCTCCTGTATTAGGAATACAATTTCATAATAAAGATTGGCATTGTAAACAGTTATTGGCCTTTGCTCTACAAGCACGTGAAGGATCCCTCTGGGCTCCTGTGAGCCCACTTCAGGCACATCTGACATCTCACCCACGTCTCCCCGTTTTGATCGTCCGAAAACAGCCCTGCTCAGATGAGACATTACGAATCACCATGGGCTGGGGGAGAACTGTTTTTCTTCCCAAAGAAATATTGACGGAGTCTTCTGGAGGGGATTCCATAAACTTTGCATACCGCTGAAGAGTTGCCCGTGGAACACAGTCAACTTCGCGGCTTTCAAAGTACCCATTTCCCCGTTGCGAATTGCAAGAACAGCTGCCTTCATGGCGGATTGGTCCCAAGATTTCCTCCTAGGTTTCGAAAGCGACGTCTGTGAAATGAAAGCAAAAATTAGTCTTCCAAGAACCGTGCAATATTATTATTGTTAGCCCCTATATTATTTTTATTAAGATTCCAACATCAAATACGAATCTTCAATGTACACGGTTCTTAAAATGGGCTAGCTCATAATAGGACACACCTTGGTAGCCCATAATATGCACGTCTCATCGACATGTTTACAACGCAATTTGCCCAGCGTCGATAAGCACCAAAGTTAATCGCTTGACATGAACTTCTATAAATACTCTACACGGCGTTAACTATGTTTTTTGGTTCATCCATGTCACATGTACGTTTTCTAGAATAAGTTTCATATAACAAAAACTTTGGACCTACCTTTTTTTCTTTCAATGTTTGCTTGTAGCATAACTCGCTGCATAGCTACAGACTTGAATTTTCACACAACCACGTGTTCTCGTAAGCTATTTTTACCTCCTCCAGTTGTGGATAGATGGCAGCACCAGATTGACGAAAAATATGGCGTAGCTCATATTAGGACACTTTACCCTACTCTAAATGTATGTGTAGATATATATAATTGCTTTCACCGAATGGACCGACTTAATGGGGCAAAACCCTGTGATCGACCAACCTTGCCAGCCCGAGTATTTAGCTTGAAACTCAAGGCGAGATTTCCGAGATCAAGGCAATGCTGCAAGCAATGAAGAATGGATTGTTGAATAGGACATGCTACGCGGAGTCCGTTACACGATTAACAATGGTCGATAAACAACCGCGCAACCTATTGTTGATTTTTTTTTGTTGTTGTTGTTGACTTCGACGGACGCACAGTGGTCCCAATTGCCAAAAAAGTGGCCAAAACTCTAAAACTTAATTTAATTTTTCTAAAATCAAGTACATAGGGGTTTTTGAGGTAGCTAATTTTGTATTTGATATTATTTTTACAAAAAACAAAATGTTCCGATCCGTCTTCACGACTTTGAAATGGTGAAATATACAGTCGCCAGCAAAAGTACTTAGCCACCTTCCATTAATTCTCCAAAAATAAACAATAATTTTCGCTTTAACAATTCCGGTAAAAAGTTTTTCTTGGTGTGTATTGATTGATACGGGTATGATCATTTTGGTGCACGTGAATTGTTACTTTTTACCGGAATTGTTAAAGCGAAAATTAATGTTTATTTTTGGAAAATTAATGGAAGGTGGCTAAGTACTTTTGCTGGCGACTGTACAAATTTGAATAAGTGAGTGGCTTTAGCAATTCAGTTGCCTCGGATTTTATTCCTTTCGCCGGCAATTTCCGGCTTGATATTAGCGGATCTGACGATATCAAAAGCCGTGGAAAAACATCTTCCATATTTTTAACTCGAATACTTTTCCGCGCAAAGTCTTGTCGATAGTTCTTTATAAGTTCATACACGAATCTTGCGCTTCTTCAGACATTTGCCCAATTGGCAAAAGTGATGTGTGAATTATTGAACCGACGATTGCTGTGTAAGTGGAGGCCATGGTGCTCGAAGACCGGCGAATGACAGTTGAGGCGATAGCACAGGTTAGATACGAGGTAAAACAAAATAGGGCAATTCAGTTTATCATTTATCATTATCACTAGCAATATTACCCGGCTTCGCCCAGGTGGAAATGATGCGTTGAGTAATTTTTTTAACGATTGTTTGTTATGTTATAAATTGAACTATGATTAACAAAGTATGAACGAAATGCAAGAAAATGAGAAATAGTCTAGAAAGCCTTCTCCAAACCTTTCATAGTCATTTTAAACCAAACATGATGATTTATGAACAATGAACCAAACAAGAGAAAATTAAATTATATGTACAAAAGTAAATAATGAAAAAAAAATGATAAGATAAATGAATCAGCTACACAGGCAAGCTGGGCAGGATTTGTCTAGTAGTTGTGCATTCAAGTCCATTTCGGTAAACAACATTGTATGTCTTCCCCTGTGGCGCAAAAACATTTACACTTCGACAGCTGGACACGCGGGAGCAAACAACGTATAACTGACCGTGAGAGAAGCAAGCTTCCTGAAAATATATACCTGCGACCTTGAAAGTCTGGAAAAATTGAATAAAATGAAACATTCTTCGTCTGGCATCGTCATATAGTGACATCCTTTGAAAAAGAAAAGTCTAGCTGATATGCCCGTCGGGCGTTGCTCGGGCTGCTTGTTCCAATGACGTTAATAAGATTCCGAATCCTATTGTTAACATCGCCACCAAAGTGAAGCCAAATGAAGCCAAGGCAGTTCTGGGCAGGAGAGAGCCGTGATGTTATTAGCTGTGTGGCTTCTTTGTTTTTGACGATTTTGGGCCCGAGGAATAATTAATTCAAAACCATTCCTCAAAGTTTCCGCGTACAACCGTACAAATAGACACGAAAAAAAGATCAGGAATCACTTTCCACAACCATAAATCGAAAATAACGTACCGAACGATTATCGAAACGAAATTGAAATTGAAACCATGATCGAAAAATTGTTTATAAAATATTATAAAATACTTCAACTACAAAGTTAACGAAGAGATAAACTTATCATTCTGTGATCGGAATGTAAAAGAATTACTAATCAGGTACCCTCATGTTTAGCCATGTGTTTTGTTCACTTTCGGCCATGACTGTTCTTGAAGGCGGACCTTCCCACTTAAAGTATGCTGGCAGGTTTCCGGGTCTATCTTTAATATACGTCATTGGTTTGTATGATGAAATTTTGCATTATTGATGCTGAAGTTTAAGCTATGGTCACTTTAATCATTATATAGTAATTTTACTTCTATAAACGAAATTAGTTAATAAAATAATATTAATATGTCAAATTAAAAGTTACAATAGTATATAACTAAATTTTAGCACGGTCTTTTAATCTCCTGGTCTGTGCACACGCGCAAATTCTGTTGCTGTAGTCAACAATTGGATTGCTGTATTTACGGAAGAAGCGATTTCAGTCTCCTCTATTGCATGAATTTCGCTACTTCTCAAACTTAACAATGTAATTTAACACTCGTACAACGTAAGTGCGCCGTCTGGCCTCGCCATCTAGTGACATAGTTTTTAAAGTATATTCAACTTTTCGATAAGATAGCATCGCCATCTAGTGACATCCTTTGAAAACAATTCAACTTTTCGAAAAATAAGAATAACTTAATAAATTGATAAAAACACGGTATAAAAATTACCTTATATATGGCACAGTAACTTTAATTACGTACACGGAAAGTTTCGTGGAGATTCGTTGAGTATTTTCTGAGTTGTAAAAGGACAAACACTCCAACAGACTCTGATTTATAATATATATATGGATATATGGATTACTTATAGTGAAAAACCCAAGAGGATTATCACAAAAAAAAGCCGGTAAAATTTTATTTTTAGTTATTTAAATTAATTTAAGACATTTATACAATTTAAGAGGTTAAGTAACAAAAATAAATTAATGATATAGGACTTTATAAATCACCTCTAGAGTGTTCGAATATAGACATGACAAAAATAGTTTTGCTTTTTTTCGCATCCCAGATTTTTTAAGGTTACTTTTGGCGATACGCTGTTGTAACTTCAGTAGAAATTAAATTCAAAAATAAATCAAGTTTAAGTAATTCAACATACAGGGTGGTTATAATTAAACTTTACCTACTTAACCATTTCTATGTGGAAAGTGAGAAACCGTAATGTCATGGGGGAAGAGAAATAATGAATAAGCGATTTCATTGAAACACTTTTATTGCATTGCGATATTATACAATATGCTTGATTTTTGTGGACGTAGTGGCCGTTCAGACTACAAAGTGTGCTCGAAATTGCGCCCGTCGGTTTCCAGGACAGTCTGAAAGCATAGGATAGCATCTGCAGCTTCTTCGAACTTCATCATGTTCCGTAGTCCTTTCATCCGGCGATATTCTCGAAGTGCAACCGCAGCGTTGTTGTTGCTTTGATAAAAGAGCTTCACCGATAATATTCTGCTCTTCTTGTCCAAGCGCATGTTGACTCTTCATCCACACTAGTAGAGTTGTCTTCCTTCACACCATGTAGGATCGAGAGATGGTTAAATAGGGAAAGTTTAATTTTAACCATCCTGTACATATATGCACGAGATGAATGGATTCACATTTTTTGGCCGGCCTCCATAAGCTCTATTCATAAAAGATTATCTTTACTCTTGAAATCGCACATTCAAAACAAAGTTCTTTTCAGAAATAAACTACGAGGAAGTAACAGAGTAATTGTTTTTCTCTATTCTTAAATGAACTCCTGTTGGCAAAGCCGGATTAAGTCTTCCAGCAAAATCTCTCATTAGGGCTCCTGCCAATTCCATCTTCAAGCTCCATTTAGAAAACACGACTTATTCCTAAATTCAACGCTGCAATTGTTTGCAAAATCAACAGTATTGTACACTATCTATATACTAAAACTCTTGCGTGTATTTATTTATTTATCTGTAATTCTATCTCCTCCTAGACGGTTTGAGCTAGCGACTTGAAATTTTCAGGGCAGGCTTATCAATAAAGGACCTGCTCTATCGCCAAAAATCAGCCCACTACGACCCCCCCCCTTCCCCACTTTCTGGGGTTTTCTTTGTAATTTCCCTCAACAGATGGCGCGGGCGGACGAAGCCGCGGGTAACAACTAGTATACTGTAAATGTTTTAAACCCCTCTTGGGATTCGCGTAATTAAAAATTTTGCTGATTTTTTAATCAACCTGTATATCTGCAATGATTTTAAGAATTAACATAAACAAATAAGACAGATTGAACCCATCCGCCGAGAAAGCTTTATCTTCGAAACGCGTCAGCCATGTATTAAAGCTTTATAGTAGTATTTCTTCAATCTGTGCTATTTATTTCTTTTACTCTTATTTAATAGCAATACCAGAAACTTTCATTTTAAGAATCATTTATTATAAAGATATTATCTGAATTTAATTTGATTTTGAATTTCGCACAATGAATTATAGAATTATAAAAATGAAAATTGTTCAAAAGAGAATCAAAGAGGCAGTAGCGTGCCCTGGGCGGCATTGTTTTATGGCTGGTATTTTTGGTCTGCATGAAAGATAAAAGAAAGAAAAAGAGGAAATATAAGAAGCCTGACACAATGGTTTAATTACCCACGAATACCTTGCCTGCTTCCAGAAACTTCCGACAATGTAAGGATTGTATTCCCATGAAGGTGGCCTTATTGACTTGGCCTTTGCTACCATCATACTTGTTTCAGCAATACTGCTACAATTAAGAGTTAACATGAATGCATTTGTTTCATTAAAAAACGAAATAACCCATGAAGCTCTGTAAGTATATTGAGAAATCTCTCGTACTGTTTATATAAAATATATGGCGACAATGTCATCGAAGATTTTGCTGACGGAAAATCAAGCAAGGTAACCGTGTACTGTGTTATTTTTTCACCTTTTTCCACTTCGAAAATAAACATGGTTTCCTATTTTTTTTTCAGTTTTACTTTTTTCCTCTATATGCTCATTTACTTTTTGTTTTATTATAATACATTTTATGCGTATTGTTTTGTGTTATTTGAGAGAGGGGTTACGACAATCTGAAGGATCGCCCTGAGCCATTGTAGCCTAGTCTTAATTAGAGAGAAAGTAATCTACGAGGGGATAATAGTCGCTGTGTAAAAGTTAGCATAGCCAAAAAGAAGGCTGAGTACATGCATAGACATTGCAGACATAGAATTTGTTCCTACGCACGCGCACTACATGCTACCAGTCGTTTTATGGTTTCTTTTCGCAAAAGGTAAGAAACCCGCTGAAATTCATGGAAAGATGGTAGAAATTTACGGTGCGACTGTCTGGACTATTCCAATTTGTACAAATGGTTAAAATGTTTCTGGAAGGAAGAGTTAGCCTTGCCGATAAGCAGCGTTCTGGGCGGCCTGCGTCAGAGGAAGCACCAACCGTTATCGAGGGCATTAACAACGCAATCAGAGAAAACCGTCGCGTTTCCTTGAAAGAAGTGAGTGAAACGCTTTACATATTCTATGGTTGTGGTGCATGAGAAGCTTGGATACCGCAAAGTCTGTTCGCGTTGGATTCCAAAAAGTCTGACATCAGAACAAACCGGCAACAGAATGACGTGCAGTCTTCAACATCTGCAGCGGTACAGCCAGGAGGAAAATGCGTTTCTGAATGACATTGTCACAGAAGATGAGTCCTGGGTCTTGCACTTTACATCCGAGCCTAAAACTGCAAGCATTTTATGAAAACATCCAAATTCTCCGGTTCGCAAAAAATACAAAGTTTATCTTCAGCTCGGAAGATTATGCTTACAGTTTTTTGGAATATGCAAGGCATCCTACTCGCAGAGTTCCTGGCTCATGGGTCAAACGTCAACGCCGCTATTGTGAAACGTTTACTGCAACGTGTTATTAGGGATAAGCGACCAGAAAGAGGAAACGATGTTCGACTTCTTCGTGACAATGCACACACGCATATCACCAACGTCGTCAAAGCAAAACTGGTCCGTTTCGGTTGGGAGGTTCTGGACCATCAAACCTACAGTCCGGACATAGCGCCTTCGGACTACCACCCTGGATAGAAGAGATTGAAGAGATTCCCGGGTGCTGAGAGGTTTGAGACTGACGAGGAACTCAAATCTGCCGTGCGCCATAGTTGTATTCACGTGAACAAGTAGATAAAGACGTGTAGTTTTAGCTGCCCTTAGTTGTTTACTGTATGTTTTGTAATTTTCTTTGAAAAAACTGAATGGCGTTACTTTCTGATATCTCCACGTAAGAAGGAATGCAAAATATCAGTAAGCTTAAAATAATGAACTGAGTGTGTATAATTTAGCTGCATTAGGTTACAATAGAGCGTCGAGTTAGAAACCATTTCAAACTTTAATAAGATTTCGATGTAGATTTCAAACTTATATATGCAAATAACTACCTAGACTAAATGCCGTTGCAACTAAAAAGATAAAAATCTTTAGTTTCCGTATGGGAGGAAGTGAACATATAGTTAGTCTTACGTGAACCGCTTTGACCTGTTTTTAAAATTTTTACCAGTCGAGTTTCGTTAGTATCCCGTGCTTGATATTTGACCAAAGTACGAGAAAATATGAGTTTTATATTCAATAGGTACCGTATTAGATTGACCTTGTTTCGAATACCGTTATTACAAATATCTACCGAGTATCGAAATATACCTTCAGCAATTAATTAATCTCAGCTAAGATATTAATACAATAAGATATGGCTGAAGGGTTTAAAAAGTGCTCTAAATCAATACAAAATAAAGAAATTATTAATCAAACTCACGTTTGGGAAGATCTCCTCAACGTCTCCATGTATGGCTTTTATGCTGCATCAATTTTCTTTAATTGGAGTTCCTGAAATTTTAATACAATTCTCGAATACGAAGTTTAATCAAAATCTTTTTAAAGGTTTCTGCCATGGAATCAAGAGACAAACAGATGGCATATTCTGAGGCGTAGCCCAATGCTTGTCTCCAATCTCGAAAATTTCGAGCATCTTAGGCTTTAAAAAATGTTGTTCTTAAAAAAAAACCCAGCTTTTATCAAGAACGGCTATTTTTATTGAATAAATAGACATGAAAACTACTTTAGAAGGAAATGAAAGAAAGTTTTTAAATGACATGCCTTTATTATGTAATTTATTAGCTTAAACATAGCTCTTTTAATAGTTCTTTTCCATGAAAACAATTCATAAAAAAGTGTAGCAAATCTTTTCATTTTATATTTTAATTGAAAGTGCATTTGTCCTATGAAATATTAAGAATTATACACTTATAATGATGGCATATGCATATATTGAAAAGTTTTCATATAACATACCGAAAGTTTTGATCAGCAGTTTCGATCAATCTAAAACAATTTCTCAATCGAAACAAAACCTTTTCATGGTATCATTATTAATATGAAATAGCAGGATAGCCAACCAACGCTATTTTGTTATTTCTTTTTTTTTATGATTGTACGCTTTCAACATACCGACACTTGCTGTTCCAATAACCCTGGCAACCTCCCAGTTCTGTTGGATCAGATGATGAAGGTTCTAAGTCCCTGTCACTCGTTTGTCACCAAGGTCCCCATCGCCTGAGGCATCCCTATTTGAGTCGGCGACGAACGAAACATTGACACATTCGGTCTGGCCACTCATCGCTATTGGATTTCCCATGAGATTGATACATGATAGCTGTAGTATAAGACATTGGAATTTATTCTTTAAAGTTTTAAAGCAATATAATGAGTAAGAATATTCATATCGGATCACTACGAAAACAATGTTTTTTTCTGAAACGAAATCTTACCAAGGTTCATCATAAAAGTTTTTTCATTTATTGTAATACATGTGTAGGGTTGTATACAGGTTGCTTCAAAATGGTAATAACACGTCCCATGAGGAATAAAACTTTGGCAGCGATCGAATATGTGGGGAAATACATTAGAATACATCATAAAATTTATTTATGGACGGTTCCAGTGGTTCACAGATTGCCACATTTATGGTAGCAAACACTGATCAACGTTTTCTAAGCTGGCCCTCCAGGTCACCACGCTCTGTAATTATTTCTGTGAGGCATGTAAACAACACTGTGTAAGATTTGAAATGGTTCAAATCATTTTGAAACACGGTGTATGTTGTTTTAGGGGCATCGGGGCGGTAACCCGAAGATCTCTGGTTCTAGTGCAGGGCGTAGCATATTTTTTTACTATTTTTCTCTATATAAATATTAGAATTACTTTAAAACAGCAACTTTTCAGTTTAAGGTTTCCTACATCTATCTTATACTAAACCAATTTCTTCCACTTTAATAAGAAGAATAATAAATATTTTTTCATTGTTTGATTTGCAACGTGTATATAATCTGTGACGACGAGTGGATTAGGCTGTACTGTATTAAAAGCACCATAAAATATGAAATTGTATATCATTATAAAGCTATCAAAAGCAATTTAATTCGAAATGATCTAATTAAATCCTAAATGATTGTAATCCGTAATTCAAATTTTCCAAATATTGAGAAATGTGCGAATATAAATGTGAAATTTAATTGCGAGTTTGTTTATTATCATAATGTATTAAAATAATAAATAACATTTTAATAAGCTGCAGTAAATAAAATAATTTATTCTAATAACTATATTCGATGTCATATGCAGTATTAAATGTCCTTTTTTTAAAAAGAGCATAGACTCCGTGCCATCATTTGCCTTTATTGATCGGATGAGATTTAAAATTTTTTATTAAAGCCCGGATTATTTTCCTTGTCCGTAAATATCCCATTCTGCCTTTGCTTTTTCTTTTTGATGAGACATAATGAAATGAGGTAACTGCAGCGGTTCATTAAAATGAACAAAAGCAGTTAATTTCATGTCTTAATTTATCATGTTTAAAGCTCTTAAAAGCAGTTCGTGGGTCAAATTTGATCATTTCATTAAGCACTTTTCTCACACATATGTTCACTTAAACGTTTTGAGTTGAGAAGTTGCGCTGTTCTACTTTCATTCTTCCCTTACTAGTATAAGTGAAAAGGAATATGTGTGTGCGTGAAACCGACTAGAGACCCTGGTAGAAGAAGACACCAGAAATATCGATTTCTTTAAGAATTTAGAATATTGAGTTGTTCAATTCTTGAAGGAAAAATAGTTCGTTAAATTTTTATTATATTCAAAGAAGCCCGTATCGGAAAACAAATTTGAAATGAAATTTGGATTTGAAATTTTTTTCTAATTTAGAGCCTTTTTTTGGCCATTTATCCTTCAAAGAAAGGGAGACGGGGGGGAAAAGAGAGAGAGAGAGACATGGTGAGGTGAATTAAAGCTCTTATCGAATATTCCTGGCATTTCTAAGTTGCCATTGAAAGAGGAAAAGGCAGAGGGAGGAGGGACGAAATAAAATTATTTCCTGGAATAAATTCCATTTTCTAATGGCACTACTCACAAGGAAACTTTCAGGATTATTTTAAGTAGCCTTATTAAATCGGAAGAAAACGACAGATGAAGCCCTTTATGTAAAATAAAAAAAGGAAATAATTAAACTAAAATAAATGGCATACTAGAACAGCTGAGTGGGTTTACATTTATTTAATAGAATTTATAAGAAAACTACAATTACGTCCAAAGGAATCTGATATTGAGCTTAATGTAACAAAGACGCGCCTCTCCCCTTTCTTTTTTTTTTACAGTATTGTGCACTTTTTTAAAAATGTAATCAAAAATAAAAAAAAATCCAAAAAATATATAAAGGAGATCATATTTTATATATTTTCATTTTTTTTAACTGAGAAAATTTGGCTTGAGATAGTGAGCCTAACATTTATGCAGACGAATTCATAAATCTAGCAAATTCACATCAGGGAAAGTGTCAATGGCTTTTCTAGCTTACATAGGCCACCAACAGATCTATATACTCACTAATTGTAGATATAACGCGATTGGACTATAAGAAAACTACAGGTACACTTGATAAACTATACAGTGATAATAATAGGCCTCAGTTTATTAAAAAGCGAAATGGCGATAATGAGTCAGAATGTAAGTGACGACGACTAATTTAAACCGAAGAGCCATTACATTAAGACCAATGCCTATAATACAGAAAAATAACGGCCATTCTGCGAGGCATCGATTCGATGAGATGGCGATAAGTATTCTGGGATATCTGGTACTGTCATAATCAGAATAGCAGATCCTCCAGTACATTTCGAGATGCAACGACCTCGCTTCTCCAATTAGAACCATAAATGTTCTATTGGATTCTTACGACTCTAGCAGTGTTCATGGGGTATTGTTCTGTTGGTAATGACCATTGTCAAAAGGCAAAACAGTTGACATGAATGGATGAACTTGGTCCGCAACGATGTTCAAATACCTGACCAAGAAACATGCTGGATTGGGATAATGGAACCTAAAGTTTCCCATGAAAACATTGCTCATAGCATCACATCGGTCTTTATCCGTTCAACAGTACATCAGCCTTTGATGATAACTGGCATATCCATGCTCGGCCCAGTACTTGGATTCGTCGACCGGACTTTTTTTTCTCCAAACATCCACGGTGCAATTCAATGTTATGTGCTTATTTCATGCGCTATCGGTGACAGAATGCAGTCGCATTGAGACGCGATTATATTGAAATCAATATAATTTCCGATTCTTGTCTTCCATTTACAATTATCAAAAATCACATTTAGACTATTTAGATTTATCCATAATACCGTTTGATCCCTTGTGATCTTTAGAGCAATAAGAATTTTTTTTTCGATTCTTAAAACTAAATGACATGATGAATACTTCGAGATGTACTATCCAATTGGAGCCGCTTGTGACGGTCCTTCGAGCATAATTTTCCTTAGAAGCGTCTCGTAGTAGTTTTCGCTTTGCCACTTTGGTCAGTTTTGGCGATCTTCCAGTCCTCCTAGTGCCATAACCACCTGGGTACGACAAAAATTTTCTAATAACATCCCTTGAGCGACAGATTTTTTTGAAATGCTTCGAGGGTCAAATTATTTGTCTTCTCATCAGACATCTAATGTTTTTCCTTTAGGCATCATGTGGCATGCAAAAATTAATACAGCGTTGCTAATATTAATACGGCTAATTACATCTTTTAATTGTTGGGAAATTTAAAGAATGGGCAGTAAATAACGAATTTGCTCAGTGTCGTATACTTTTTCCATCCTCAAAAATTTATTACTCCAAATATAAGTTTATATACGAGGATAGCCCAGAGAGTAATGCATCACAATTTTTTTCTCCGTCCCCAAGAATGGTACGAATGCAAAACTTGAGATATACAGGGTGATTCAGTCAATTTCTGACCATTTCAGTACTATGATGTATTGACCCATTAATGTTTACAAACTTAGCATTTCAGTATGATATTTTAGGCAGTTCGGAGTTTTTATTCCCGTGGAAAAGTCTTGATGATATGCTCAATGTGGCCACCACGAACGTTTTGAACTGCTCGCAGCCGAATGGTGAAGTTGTTCATAACTCTATCCAGGATTTCTGCATCCACAAGAGTGCAGCAGTCGACGATGCTTTGTCGCAGCTGGTCTAGGGTTCTTGGCGCTGTAGTGAACACACTGTCTTTAAGGAACCCCCAGAGATAAAAATCACATGGGTTTAGGTCAGGACTCGTAGGGGGCCAAAGAAAGCCACCCCCGAATCGATCTGGAAACCTGTTTGAAATGACACGATTTCCGAATTTCTGATTGAGAAAGTCTAGCACTTCATTAGTGGTGTGAGGCCTAGCCCCATCCTGTTGAAACCATTGATGTCGAAGCGGTATACGCCTCCTTCGCAGCTCGGGGATGAAGAAGGTTTCCAACATGTTAAGGTAAGCCTGTGACGTTACGGTGCCCTCAAAAAAGAACGGACTAATGATGCCTCTTTTGGAAATCGCGCACCAAGCCATAACCTTTCGTGGATGAAGAGGTGACTTATGGATCTCATGAGGGTGCTGGGAACCTCAAAAACGAACGTTGTGTTTATTAACGTCACCTGACAGATGGATGAAGGCCTCATCTGACACCCACAGGTTGTCCACAATGTCCTGATTGGCTTCCATTTCTGCTCCAAACTCCATCGCAAATTGTTGTCGCTTCTGTCTTCCAGTGTCTATTAACTCCTGATAAACATGGATCTTATACGGGAACAGGTGTAAATCCTTTCTCGTGGTATACGACAGCCCTTCTTCAATGGATAGGCGGCGAACAGATTTTTGGTAGGGGAATCGACCAACCTTGTGCGAACATTTTCGACAACTTCGGCCGTTCGAACACGAGCTTTGCTCCCGCCTTTTTTCTTGCCTTTAACACATCCAGTGGCACGAAATTGCTTGACAAAATCCATGATTGCTTGCCTGCCTGGTGCGTCTCGACACTTATACTCCTTCCGGAACTTTCTTTGCACGGTTACAGGTGATTTTGTCTCGAAATACCATTCGACAACCTTGCATTTCTGCTCTGTTGATAAAGCGGGCGCCATTTTTTAACAATACGATTTTCATGCAGCGCCGTTGCAACAATACAAACTCCAACTATTTAGAAATTCGATATGGCGCTCATATTCTTTCAATTGTTTATCCCTAATGCACGTCATTCGAGTGAAATGGTCAGAAATTGACTGAATCACCCCGTACATTCTTTGAAGTTTTCGGAGTGCGCGCGCAAAGTTTCCGTTTCTTCCGACAGATAGCGTACGTACAGCAATGGAACAATATGGCGCCTGTAAGTGATGTACGTTACAAGCAGCGTGCCGTCATTGAATTTCTCACTTCAGACCAAGTAACGGTTGGAAACATTCACAAACGTTATGTGCAGTTTATGGAGCATCATCAGTCGACAGAAGTAAGGTTAGTCGCTGGGCACAGAGGGTGAGGCCATCAGAAAGCGGTTCGGCGGAGCTCCAAGATTTGCCGCGGTCGGGGCGGCCATCCTCGGCTGTCACACCTGACAAGATGCAGCGGGCTGATGCGCTCATTCGTCAGGACCGACGCAGAACTGTCAATCAGCAAAGGAAGTGTGGGTGCTCTTCCGTGCTCTTGATTACATAAAAACGTGTTCACGATGGATCCCGCGCTGTCTTACGGAGGAACACAAAGCTCTGAGAAAAAACATTTCTTTTGAGTTGCTGCAACGTTTTGAAGCTGAGGGGGAAGCCTTCTTGTCCCGGAATGTGACAGCTGATGAAACCTGGGTGCACCATTTTGAGCCCGAAACAAAACGACAATCGATGGAATGGCGTCATCCGCACTCTCCACAGAAGAAAAAATTCAAAGCAACTGCTTCTGCTGGTAAGGTCATGATCACTGTGTTTGGGACTGTGATGGTGTCATACTCATTGATGTGATGCCGAGAGACAGCACCATTAATTCTGAGGCATATGCGAATACATTCACCAAACTCAAGAAGCGCTTCCAGCGACTTGGACGCCATAACAACTCAACTGACATTTAAGGTTTTTTGAAATTTGAAAATTTAAACTGTTCATAGCGAAGCGTTATCATTTCCGCTGTTATGATTGGCTGGCGTCAAAACATGATTGTCTTGATTGGCTGTCAGTTTACAAAAAAAAACAAAAACTGAAATAAAGTTGTAACTTGTAAACTTGTGCGCTGCAGATACTGAGGCAAGTACTTTACTATTAAGATATTTTTACAAATTCGGCCACGAGGGTGAAGGAGAATTTCTGTAGTTTGAACGATGTGTGAGCGATTATGCGTTATTTAATTTTTTAAATTTCCATAACCATTAAAAGCTATACTCTTAAGCATTCTTTCAGTAGTTTCTAACAGAATAATCGCAGCGCCTATCGTGACAAACTGAACAAGATTAAACAGAGTATAAAACACCGACTTTAATGAAACTTTCACTATCGCTTAGCTATATCAGTCCATATCTTGAAAACTACTGAACCGATTTTGATGAAACTTGAATTTATCCCTAAGTTGAAAGATACTTAATCCAATAAAAAAGAATTATTGCAAATCGATTTCTAGTTTCTGAGAAATACGTTGACAAACATACATACATATATACACACACATTAAATTTGGCATACTTGTTTAGAAGCCCACATAGACTAACATATATGAATATTGTACAATTCCAACAATATTACATACATACGCATGGAATTGATAACCTCCTTTTTTTGAAGTCGGTTAAAAAAACGCCTATTCGAATCTAGGCTGTGGAATTTTCTTTCAAGAATAATTTAACATCTCGGGTGTGGCGTATAATTGGGCTATTCTTTAATGAAATAATTGTTTGAATTGTCATTTCCTGCCTTTTGAATTATTTTATTTTTTTTTTTATTTTAAAAATTGTTAATTGAAATAATCTGCCAACGGTGTGTTTTCAGGTGCTTTATTGTAGAGAAATTGATTTTTTTTAATACAGTACTTGTTCCAGCGAGGTAATTATTATTTAAGCTAAAGGAAAAAGAGTAGCATAACCTTATTTTTTCGCATGATAGTGGCCAGTCCAGTCGCGTTCATACTTTCTTCACGCCAAGAAAAACAAGTCTCGTGCCGGCAAATATTAGCGGTCATACTCATGAAGTCCAATGTTAGAGATTCATCGCCGTTCGTAGCTGGTGTTTCTTGCATAAATTTTTCCCGCATGAATTTCTTTATAAAATTCTAAAATAAGGTAATTAATTTACTTATTAAATAGAGATGATTCAGCAATAAATTCAAAGCAAGGAACTTTTACCAAGATAAATATTTAGAACTTTTAGGTGTTAATAATAAAAGAATAATTTGAGAATGGTCTAAGAGGGTTTATTCATATTCACAAAAAAAAAAATCTTTTTTGTTTGTGGGTGTTTGTATAAAAGAATGTTTGTGGGTGGGTATTTTTCTTATACAAATCTATAGTTTTATTCCAATCTTGATGAAATTTTGCTGACTTGACCTTCAAAAGCTGGACAGGGTATATTAATAAGAAATATCTCATGACCAACAATGCAAGGAAAAGTTTGTGCAACAATAGGTATCAACAATAGTATTAACACGCAATGCATCAACACCATGAAGAGATCAACAATATACAGGGTGTCCAAAAAATCTGGTAACATGGCAGATATAGAGTCACTGAAGGTCACTTGGGCTAGACAGGTTGGCTGAGGTTTTTAACACATTTGAATTGCAGTGAAGCACACCGTTGGGAATTTTCTTTCCTTGAATGATTCTTTCTCGCCCATTTTCTCAAAATCTTTCAAGAGGAAGGGTGTGATTAAAAATTGTTTTTAGACTAATGTGGTGTTGCTCTACAAGGTAGCAATTGGAAATTTTTCTCTATCTTTAATAGCTTTCGAGTTAGCAAATAGTTTTCTCTGACCTTAAATTTGGGGGTCAAAGTCAAATTTGAGTGCGGCAATAAACTCCCCACCCCCCTATTACCTATAAACCACACTCATCAGATCTCTCCTACCTGGCAGTTTTGAGATATCTGCCATGCTACCAGACTTTTTTGGACACCGTGTATATATCATGACCAACAATGCAAGGCAAACTTTGTGCAATATAGATAAGGTTCAATTTGTAACAATGCATAGAATTCTTGTTATTCAGGCTTTTCTTAGAATTGAGAGTTTTTAGTACTTAACAATTTATGGAAAATCTTTTAAAATGATCAGTAACTTGAGATAATGGAGAGTTAGCAGACTATTGAGAAAGAGTGAAAAGACGACAGAGGAAGCAGTCCTTTAGCTCCGTGTTGTATCGAGCAAATGGTAAGCATGTCAATAGAAGAATCGGCGTCTGTTAGACTACACAAAGTGATGAATGGCCAAATTTTGCTTCAAGACATCGAGAGCAGAGTTGGAATTGCAACAACATCAAGTGTACATCTGAAGTAAGATTACGTGACTAATATATTATTTACGTGCGATGATTGAACGTTCGTTTCCAAGAATTATTAATAATGAGAATAAACTGATGATGCAGTGACAAGACATAAATAAGGCAGCCTCTATTGAGGAAGCAAAGGAGTCACACGTGTCCTCCTTGAGCTCCCTATCAAACGTCCAAACGTCTGGCAAAAATTAATGTGTGTGGAAAGGAGAGAGAAAGAACGAATATTGATCAGAGAAACTCTGCAGCTAAAACAGAAAAGGCTGTATGGGCACTGGAAACATTTGAACAACAGGAGTTTCGAATAGAGCACGAGGGCATACGAGCTTCTACGTCAAGGGAAAGAAAAAGTTGGGTCCAAAGTATCCAGTGATGTTCACCGATGGTGAAGATGGACATTGTTTTAATCTGGGCAAGTCAAGAAGAGTTTAAATAAAGTCCCGGTATATCACCTAGAATTTCTGTTTTTCGGATTTTTCGTCGAATGGATAGTCCCTTCGCTCTGTGTTGTATTGATTATTATTTAACCAATTTGGAGTTATAATTTAACTTTTTTAGATTGTTCTGTTTACCTACAAGTGTAATTATCCCGGGCAACGCCGGGTCCTCTGCTAGTTGAGAATAAAGAAAAATTGATTTAAAAATTCCAAGAGATTGCATTTAAGTATAGCATCGTCAAATTGAAATTCTAAGAAATAAATAATTTTAAAGGCGGGAAATTGAGAAATAGAAGCGGCCTCCAGACAGCAATCATCCCGTACTATCGGCTTACTGAGGAAAAACCTCTGGTAAAGTAAAAAAAAAAAATATCAAATCAGATTTTTCTGCTGATTGCTTTTTTTTCCTCCCAGCAGGAACAGAAACTTTTTATAAACATCGAAGCTCAAAATCCTCTAATCTTCTGAAGTCCAAAATAGTCATATCCAAGATGGAAGAGGAAGAAATTTTGAATGGTATTCTTGAGCGGTCCCTTATCATGACCGTTTGAAAAATGTCAGTTTTTGGTTCCACCTGTCTGTCAAAATTTCTAGAAAGTACTGCAGACCGCAATCAACGCATCGAAAGTTACGAAATCATTAATGAGCGAGAAGACCAAAAAAGGTCGACAATCAAACTTGCACGAACAAGAGAGAAAATTAAAATTAGATAATTAAATAAAATAAAATTCAATTAATTCTGTCTTTACTCTAAACACTGGTAGGGATTCACGTTTATAAAACTGTCTCTGTGCATGACAGTAGCTTTTAGAATTCTTAATTTTTTAAAGAAGAAAACAAATTATCGCCAAGATGTTTAAATGAAAACAAATACTGGAAAAGTGAAAAAGAATTTTTCATTAAACTCCGCCGGAGACCGATTCTGAAATTACGCATCCGGCATGCAAACATTAAAGCAATGCAATACAGAGTAGCCAGAATTTAAACTTTACATTATGCAAATGCTTTCCGTGAAATGTTCACTAATTAGACGGAGCTCGCTTTCATAAATGGTAAAAGTGGTTTATGAGCGCAATTCCTTCGTGACACGGTCATTGCTACGCCGTGCCTCTCCGCTTAGGTCCGCCGGATTTGCCCGCGGTAGAGGCTTATCGAGGCTACTTCTTACAGAGCTCTGAGACAGTGCAGGAAAGTTTATCACTGCACACTTGCTCTATTGGAATGAGGTCGATCACTTCATGTAAAAATACGAGACAAACAGACCCCTTTCGCTTATTTTATTTCCTTTTTAATTTCCGTATTGAGGCACAGGGAATTAGTTTCAAGCAAAGATGTAAATATCGGCCGCGTTCTCAATGTTATATCCCGTTCTCTCCAGGAGTCCACTCGAGGTAAAATTGACGTCCGTGTTTCTTTTATGGCCGCCCGGTTTTTTTTTATCACTGAATTTATGTTCGATAATTCTAGATTTGTCAATTTCGCGCGCTGTAACGCCTCCCCTCCCCTCTACAAAACCCGACATGGAGTCGATTCCGTGACTTCTAAGCAGATGGCGCTAACATGTTTCTTGCTGGAATACTTTATTCTTACCCCTCCCCATTTTGCTGGTTTTTTTATTATTATTATCTTTTATTCTCTTTCTCTACTAGATTTCGTACACGAGCCTCTTGATATTTTCGCGTTTCTTTTTTAATAGGGCTGATGTGACACCTGACAAGCGAAGCGTTTAGAAGAGGAAAGACCACAACGGGAGGAAAAGCTGATGGTTCTTTTGTTTTCTTTTACAAACATAAACGAAACAAGATTGCGTCTATTCCGAGGAAGGAACAACCATACCTTTAAAGTACGGGAGCTAGAGCACCGCCTTTTATTTCTTCTTTTTCAAATTGATTTTTGAAGAAGTAGGAAAGCGTGTCTGTGTGGCAAAGGGTTGAAGGCAACGGGGCGTATGGATGTCCGTCATTAGGGTAAGCGAGCGCACTGTGTGTTTGTTCCGCTGGTTATGAAGAGCGACGGCGGTGGATGTGACGGTGCCGCTCATCTGTCTCATTTCGTTGGGAACATCTATTGCAATTAGGAAATGGTGCCCAGGAGGAACCGCACATCTGTGTTAAAGGAGGAGACGTCGACGCGGAATCCGCTCTTTCTGTGTCGGCCGTGTCAACCGCCGCTCATTTCTATTCGTTGCGTCTCAAAGTGCCTGAGGCGAAAAACTGAATTTTCCAGTCTCTTGGAATTTGTTAATCACATGCAAAAATGATATGTTCTGTCAGAGAATGCCTCTTTCGCTTTTTTTTTATACCTTTACATTTTATTTTTATTCAATGGAATTCCTGACTTGATGGTAATTACCAATTTATTTGTCTCAATAAATATTCATATTCCAAGTTCCTGAGTCGAAATTTAATAACAAGGAAATAGAAAGATAACCTTGAGGGGCTGTGGCTATTTACTGAGTAAGAGTGGAAGAATGAAGGATGCGTCATTATTTAATTTATCAGGAGTACATAGTTATTTTTTGATCAAAAAAGGAAATTAGTTTGCTATAGAAAGGTAACGATTATTTTATTCAAAATATTTACCATCGAAACATAAACCTTCCCCCACTTCAGGCAATAAGTGGATTCTGCGATAGAAGAAGTTCGATTGTTTGGAAGCAATCCAGTTATGAAGCCAATTTTTGATCTCCTCGTGAGAACTAAACCGCCCTCCAGAAAGGGATCTAAACAAATGATAATGTGATCGCACGATGTCTGGTGAATACGGCGGGTGGGGTAACACATCTCAGCGAAGTGCTTCTAAAACTTCCTTGACTCGTATTGCGACATGAGGTTTGGCATTGTCATGCTGGAGAACAATCATGTCATGTCTTCTCGTATATTCTGAACGTTTCTCTCTGAATACACCACTTAAATTGATTATTTCTGTTTGGCACGGATCTTCATCCAGTAGGCCTAATTCAATACACCACTTAAATTGATTATTTCTCTGGCACGGATCTTCATCCAGTAGGCCTAATGCTTCCATCTGCATCTTCAAATGTTTTTGGTGCATTTTCACGCTCTATGTCTTCCACGTCGAAATCATTACTTTTGAATTGTCTGACTCACTGTGCTTTCAGCTAGAGCATGCTCACCAAAGCTTTCACAACCAAACGGTGATTTTCAGCAGCAGTTTTCTTTATAAAGAAATAAAGCAGCATAACTTCCCACGTATATTTTTTTTGGCATAAAATTCGACATTTTCAATGCACTTAAAACCAATGAACATCAACGAAATGTCCTACTGTAGTACACTAATTATCAAAGCTTGTTTCAAGGATTTTCTTATAGACGTACTACCATTCTCATCACATGAAATGGTGAGTACGTGGCCATCAGAAGACACCAACGCAATCCAATAGTTTTGTTCAGTTCGTTACTTTTAAAGATCCCTTTGTCTTAGTTCATTAAGCAATCGGGAGCAGGGAGTGTTTAGAGATTTTCAGATATTATAATATATAGAGTTTTTTTTAGTTTTCCGTGGTTTGCAGAATCTTGTAGTTTTCGGCTCTGTCCTAAATATTTAAAGTTGCATGAGCCGCATTTTATCTCTTATATCCCTTCTCTGTGCACGGGCCCAATTTTGTCCGTTGTGCATTCCAGGATCTTCTTCCAAGGGTTGTGTAGCCGCTTCTACGTATATGCAATGGCTAAGTCGAAATCTTTTGCAAACTTTCTCGAGTCCTTTCTATAAATGGTAGGCATAGGTATTTCTTACCTCCTTTTTTCGTTTTTCCGAGTGCCGTATTTTTTTCAACTTCCTTCTTCCAAGTTTGTGTTCTGATGATTTTGTCGATCGAATCCAATGATTTCGGTAGCTTGCTTGATGAAGTGGAACTTGTTTTCTTTTTCATCTTTCTTCAAACAGATTTTTATGCCTTTACTTACCATGTTGATATAAGCGGCCATCTTATGGTAAAATGAATGATTTGAGTCTGAGTTTAAGGTCAAGATATAATTGTCCTTTCCATGGTCTCGAAGTCTCCCTTCTTCCTATCCGTCCAAGAACCTGTAGTTAAGTAGCATGTCGGCCTTCTTTCTTCCATTCTTAGGTTGAAATTAACGTTTTGTTGATTTATTTTTAGCAGGTGAGGTTGCAGTAGAAGAAATTTTTACTTAAGATACTATTGATAAGAGAAAGAAAAAAATTTCTTGTCCACTTTGATGTTTTAAAATAACAAAGAAGTCCATATTTTGTGGATAAGAGTTTTTTGCTTTCACCTATCATGTTATTTATCCACAATGTTTGGTTGGTTTCTATTCAAATACTGTTATTATAAAGAAATGAAATAACATTAAAAAATTTCAATGAAGGAAGTTAAAAATATAATGTTCGAACGGAATATAAGCACACCACAAGAATGCTGTTTCATTGGTTTGATCTGTATTTTGGAACATTGACACGGCGTCTCTATAAAATCTACGTAACACTGTACAGCGAAGTTCTCAAAACAAACATCTCTTCAAATATGAAAAGAAGTGTCACTATTTAATTTTTTAAGTTTTTATTAATTAAACTGTAAATATTATTTGTCTAATGAGTCTAATATAGAAATACACTCCAACTATGGTTATTTTATAGATAAAATAACTTAGTCCGTGATTTTGATGTATAAGACCTAGTTAGGGAGTTGTACAACACAATTTCCAAACATAACAAAGCTTAGCCATTGTTACTTTTGCTATACAGGGAGATTCAGAAAGGTAGGTCAAGAATGAAATATCATGTACAGTTTGTAGCGGGGAACAATATTTTTTCCTATAAACATGGGTCCGGAAATGCATCCTTACAGAGATAATGCAACTAATGGATGTGCGTTACCCGGACGGCAATGGTAGGGTCCATGTAAATTAGGATCTAAACATGTAAATTGTTCGTGTTCTCTCCTTTAAAAGAGAGGAAACGAAACATGTAACTCCATTGTCGTACAATGGATCGCTTGACTAATGCGGAGCTGGCGGACATGCATCTCGTCTACGGCGAGGCACAGGGTAATGCTACTGAAGCTGAAAGGATTTACCAACAGCGTTTTCCAGACCGTGATCACCTTCATCGCCGGGCGTTTCAAACACTAAATCTCGTCCGCAGACTAAACACCTGCATCAAGGTCCAGGGTCGGCATTTTGAACACCTACTGTAATGTCATTCTTACCTCCTACAAGTTGCATTATCTCTGTAAGGATGCATTTCCGGACCCATGTTTATAGGAAAAATTTTATTCCCCGCTACAAACTGTACATGGTATTTCATTCTTGATCTACCTTTCTGAATCACCCTGTATAGGTGTAAACAGTAGTGGTTTCGTAATTCCCTGACTAGGTGATCTACCTCAGGCCCAACTTCCATTATACAAAGTATGAAATTATCCATTGAATGGTTATAGTTAGAATGTATTTCTATACAGGAGTCCGCATGGATATTAGTAATATTTACCCATTAAAAAAAGAAATAAGTCATAAACTGACTTTTGATAATATTTAGGCACCAGCGGAGTTTTTTTGGTGGGGAATTTCAAAGGGGAGAAACTTAACTTTAAAACTTGCTGCAATTTATTTATAAGCTTCGCTTACGTGGTGTTTAGTTACCAAAGCATTTCTACAGTTGACATTTTTAAACATACAAAAAAAAAATCACAAAATATTAATTTTTTGGCATAACTTTCGCACCGTTTCCCTTATTATGAATGTAAAACTTAGATGCTTCTTCTTACCTCTAGAATTCCCAGTCAGTGGTTTCCGTTTTCTTTCTTTTTCGTACAAAAAAATAACCTAAGAACGGAAAAAGCGTTCGAGAAGGAAAACGGTAAAACATAGAGAGAGAGAAAAGATTGCCCGTTAGAGTGCGTGGCTGTATGCGAAGGGAACGATCGAAGCGAGGCACGCACGCACGCGTTATGCAGTGAGTGAGTGGCGTGTGCCTACTCCGTTGCCAGTGTGTTAAGGGTGCGCGCGCGCGTTGCCTTTCCCTCTTCCCTTTCAGGTTGCCGCAGTGCGATGGCCACTTCGGACGATGGCGGTGAGACCTCGGCCGCTCCCGTGTCCCGTCCGCGTTCTCCCCCGGCGGAGACAGCGGTCCCACCGCCCAACGC
Source organism: Rhysida immarginata (assembly GCA_023313115.1). NCBI lineage: Eukaryota > Metazoa > Arthropoda > Chilopoda > Scolopendromorpha > Scolopendridae > Rhysida > Rhysida immarginata. Next base: position 1,403,066 of record JAHWFO010068719.1, read on the forward strand.
GGACTCTACCGGCGACCGGCTCCAATCGCATCGTACGTGAGTAAAATGCACTTCACTCTTATGTTTCTACTTTAGCCAGAAAAAAGCACGCGCGGCAATTGATCCATGCTCTCACGTGGCCATAACAAACGAACAAGAAACAGAGATAGACAAAGACGTAGTTCTTACGTTCCCGCCGAGTTTCACTGTGCAATTACATTGCGCATACATTTGTGTAATGTGGCGAAGTATTTATACAGGCGGAGTTTTAAATTGTTCAAAGTTCAGCTTTAAGTTCTTTTTACATTTTTTGTTGTTGTTGTTTTGTTTTTGGACTTTCTTTTGTTTAAGATAAATATCACGTAGTATTCATATAAATTGAATTAAAGTGAATGATAAGGACATAAACGTGGACCCTATTACGATGAAATATGTTTGCAGGGTTCGAGCGACTCGTCTCTTCTTTTCCATTATTCGAGTGTGCTGTATGGATCCACGTGGGAGCCAGAGCAGAAGCGGCGCTCAATCTTTTGACGTGTGAGAAACCTCTTTCTCTTCCCTCCACTCCTTTTACTCTTTATGTTTTGATGGTTCCACCAACGAATGGTCCGTTAGGAGAATGTTTGGATTTATTTTTTAACTGTCACGAAAATAAATTTTATTTTTTTCTTTGGTGAGGTGATAATGGCAAGATAGACGTACTCTATTAAATAAAACAACGTGGAAAAAATGACTATTGAATATTGAGTTGTATTTCCTTTAAATGAAGTTTTCAATTTGCTGTATCCTTTGAAACTACTTTAAAGTTTGCTTCGCGCGCCTTGAGAAAATAAAATGTTAATAGAGTTCCGTTTTTAGGTTTTATTTACATTTACAAATGCATGCATCTGACAACAATCTGATTAAAAACGAAAGCCCCAGGTATTCAGGATATATCGCAGTACACTGTACACACTGTCTCCTTGGATACTCGGTGCACTTCAGAAGAATGGCAAATAGCCTTGGATCTCTTTTTATCGGTCACCATTGACCCGGATGCTTTCCACTGTTGTGGAAACGCTTGTCCTCCTCCTCACTTTCAACTTTATGTTTAAGTTTTGGAAATAACGCAGAAGACTCGAAACTAGAGAACACGGCGGCAAATATTTTATTTAAAACTTTTTGCAGTCAAAAGCCCTTAAAGATTAAAGATTCATCGGCTCCATTTCGCTGTGGTTACGCGCACTACTTTCGGTAGAAAGGCGATAACGAGACAAGCCACTTGGAAAAGCGGGAAGGAGCGATTTTTTTCATTCGAAGATTATAATGATGCACATGTACGTATGTGTAGCTATATGGATCGTATATTAAACTTTATGATAGTCTGATCATACGTATATTAATCTGATTAAACACATAATAGTGGTTGCATTTACCGCTGTAATCTCTATTAAAAAAAAAAAACAACTTTCAATGAATTAAGGTACGCTTTACCTAAAATAAAATTTTGAAACATCTAAAGGTTTTCTTTAAAAAATTCACATAAAAATGACAGTATTTTTTAGATCTTACTTGTTTATTCTTATTTATTCACAAATAAGAATTGCGTAACATCATTATTTCCGTTTATCCGATTAGGAGATTGTATAAAGAAGCTTTAAAGAGAAGTTGTTCAAGGAGGCAGCGATCAATAGCGGCATTTTTTTTAGCATTATTGCTTTTAATCACCTTTTTTATGAAATTAATTCAACTCTCGCGTGATGAAACGACTTTTGTTTTAATTAATTTATATTTTAAAACGATAATAATCTTAAGCATATTTCCCTACGTAAAATATGACATTAAAGCGTCAGTATTGAAAATAGAATTATTATCACTTCATATATTATTTCTATGAGGCTCTTTTGATAAGTTCAAGACAGTTGAGATTGCAGCTGTATCATCTGCTTGAAACGTTGAATGTTACTATTCAGGTACTTCTTGTGAGCGAAACATTTTAAGGACGTTATCAAAACTTTATATATTTTTTGTCAACGAACGAAGAAATTTGGAGCGAGGAGAGATATCCTTTAAAAAACGATAACGGAGTTGATTCACAGCGTCAGCTAAGTGGAACCAACTCGATTGTCCCGCCCCCTGAAGGGCCGTAAACGAAGTGTATACGTGCAGCCTCAAGTTAAACGCCTAAAGTGGCCTATGTGAAGCGAGTAGCCTTACGGCCGTCCGTCTGTCTCCTTCGCTCCGTTGTAAGGGAGTTTGGCGCCGTCAATAACCGTTGTTGTCGTGCGTTCTCGGACACCCCATTCCCCTTCCGTCGCTCTCCCACTTCTTTAACCCCTCCCACCATCCGTTTTCCCCTTTTTGGACCGACCTTTGGATGTGGAACAAGTGGTGCTCTCGACTCCTGTTATTAAAAATTTCCTTCAACATTTTCAAACTCTGGCATTCCTCCAGACTCACACGGTCAGAATTATAAAAAAGAAAGAATAAAAAACGGGAGCAGGACGGGAAGCATGCGGTCCTAAATTATGTTAAACAAACTGAAAAACATATGAGTGACCAAGCGACTGTCAGAGATGGGAAACAACAAACAACATTTTTTAGAGCTTTGTTTGTTAGGGTGTGTGTGTGTTTATTGGTTAAATGGATTTCTTTGTTTGTTTTTCTGTTTGGACAGTGTGTTTAATTGCCTTTTTCCCGTAAAATCTGCTGCCTGGTTATTATTTTAGCTATTCTAATATCCAGGAGAGATTTATTCAAATTGCCATTTTTACTTTTAGTTTGAAACATAGTATTGCCATTTAATAAGTGTGTCTACCATTTTTTTCCCTAATGTTAATCCATATTATAAGCCATCCATATTTCATTAGACTTTCTTCCTTAATAACCAAGGCGAGCATCTATTTTTAAATAAAAATCATACTAGTATTCACTTTTTGACTATATTCAAGTGTGGACTGCTGGGTATGCGAGTACTGTTTACACGGGATAAGAGAGTACCAGGATGCACTGTGGGGGAAAAAAAGCAGTTCATTAAATAAAATAATAAAAGGCCATAAATTGCAAACTACTGATCCGAGTTTAATGGCAAAAACTCTAAATAAGCTGAATCATGGGAAAACATGAGTCTACAAGGCCATCTCCATCAGTCTCTTTAGTGCGTTGATGAAGATCCACAAGAAAAATTCGGAGAAGTGAGATCAGGTGAATTTGGTAGTCATAGCAACCGCAGAATTTGTCCAAAACATTGAGTTATGTTGCGTTCATGACAACTGAAATATGCTTTAAGCCATTCCAACTGAAAATATTCTTATAAAAACTTCATCGCTTGGTCACACAAGATGCAGTTGAGGGATGGTCTGGAGTATGTTAAGGCAAATATCCCAGAGGGTGGTCCGTTCCATGAAGAAGAACGGTTTGTACACTTTGTTATGCATGATTGCTGCGCTAGATATTGACACATGGCCTTCTTCTTATCAATCGTATGAAACTCAAGATCGTAATAGCATTTAAATGCATCACACCACTTGCTGACCTTCGTGTGAACTGTCCTTCTGGTGCAAGCTATGCTTCACGCATTCGGTGGTCAAGTAGAGATATAAACAATATGAATAAAAAATTCTTGTGTTTTCTGCATATTTAGCATTTCTTGTCAATAAGCTCGGATGAGAAGCTCGGAAGTTATGGCCTTTTACTTTTTACAATTTTCTAACGGAACATTCTGTATGTTAAGAACCATTCTAGATAGAATCCTGAAAGTTGTGGTATTACATAGGCGGATCCATAGATTTCTTAGAATTTTAATGCAGTCTAATAACAAACGTGTTATCGGAACTTTCTTCTTTTGCTAAGCCCTCTATTGTGGCAAACATTTACCTGTGTCTGTTGATTTTGCATTGCACCTTAAATAATTTCAGCCATGGGGAGTTTTTCAATGTTCTAAACCAAGGATACATATTTTTAAAGCTGCTAGAGATGGCTGCTTTATACATATTTGTTACGATTTTAATTGTTATTATTACCAAAGGCAATAATTTTAAATATTTGCAGAACCTATTCTATTTAAGAGTCAAATTTACCCATATATTTGCAATCTGTTTTATCAGCAAGTTTCACAAGCGCTGTAAACTCATTTCCATTCGTAAAAATTTAATTTCACGGGGAAATTAAATTACGCTTTAGTTATTCCATCCACCGTTACAGTAACTTCACAATAAATTCAATTCTTATGCACCCAAAGTGAAAATATTTCAGCTCGAGCCGTTATGTACTTGTAGAATATGTAATTTTCCTTTCCAAGCACAAGTAAACAAATTTATCTTTAAATTTATGTCCCTATAGCGCCAAAATAAGAACCTTCGGACACTTTTAACTTATACCCAGTTTCTAAAGCGTTGAAGGTGATCTACCACAACTTAGAATGGAGATGGTTAGTGGGGGAGGGGGAGGATTGTTAGATGGAAGTACAGGAAATATAGATCCGTTGGTGCTACGTGCACTCAAACTAATGGGGGTCTAAAGAGCAAACCTTAATCTGAGTTATTGTCTCGTAATTCTCTGTGGTGGCGGTGGCGCCCGAGCAGTCCCTCTTTGTCGGCCCGGGAGAGCGGCAAAGCGTTGCCAGCCGAGCCGTCGACAGAAAGGCGCAAATCCATTCATCACGGACGCCCGGATAATAATTATAAATTCAAGCGCACTTGCATGAGGGACTGTTAACACCAACAGAGTTGTACTACCAAAATGAAATTCGCCGTAAGCTCTTAAGCAGTGAGTGGCAATGCCACTACTTATCAAAGCGTAATCAGCGCAAGTTGAGGAAAGAATAAATCCAGTCAGCCAAGCAACTACAGTGGTAGATGAAAGATTGAAGTGAGTCAAAAATTTAGTTATATATTTGGAATGTTTTTTATTCTAATGTTAAATTATTTTTAATGTGTTACCTTATCCAAAGGCTTTCTAAAAACTTAGCTGGCTTTAAGGCAATCGTCATTTTTTTCGAAACTTGTTTTTCTAAATCTGAGCACGCTTGCCGACTTACTGGGTATAAACATAAAGTCACTTCTTTTGCAGTGATTTAAAATTTAAATTTCTATTCCATATAATTTTGATCACCATGAATTTTAATCATTTTAAATATTTATGTGCCGGCAACTTGATAGCGGCTGCATTTAATATTGATGCGATTTCTTTATTAAAACGTAGAATACATCGTCGTCTAACTCATTAAAGTAATTAAAATAGTGTATAGTGATTAATAATAGTTAATATTTAATACATTCACTTGTAATCTATTCCTCTTTTTATTATTCATTGTTCTAACTTCTGCACTGGCGTCATCGAGACACTAACTACCCGAAACGGTTGGGTGATATCAGAATTCGGTATCGAATCCTTAAGGTATCGGCTTGGTAGTATAAAACATCAGCACCGTCTTTCAATCACTTGAGCTGAATTAAATTGTTGAGTTATCAATTACTGATGATATCACAACGCCCGATAAAATTTCCACTAAATGATGGAAACTGGAATTGAAAGTTTAGAAGCGTGTCTCAGAGTTCTAGTTGAAAACTGTTGCTGCTTGATGACGACGATATATTTTGGGAAACGCGTATCTAGGTTCCAAAGTTGTAGACAATAAATTGAAGGCAATGGCGCCGCGCTTTTTATTGCTAGTGCTAGAGGTGTCTTAATGCTGCTTGGTTTAGTAGCCGAGTAAGCACAAAAGGATCATAGATTTTAATGGCGATAATAACTTTCCGTAACGTATTCAATGGGTCGACGATTGTGGTCAACAACTGTCATCCTCACGCTCCACATTTATAATATACAACAATTATAAATTTTATCACGATAGGTGTACAATCATTAGAGAAAAGCAGAGGAAAAGCAAACAATTTTAATTGTTTTGCTCATTTTTTGCACATCTCAAATGGATTATAAGTAATTAGACAATTTGCTGTATAGAGAAATTAAACCTACTGTAATTTTTATATTCGTACAATACAAATGAAACTGCGATGTAAACTTTTGGTTATATTTGAAGTTTAATTCTCTTACGTGACGAAATCATGTGCGCACATCCATTAATTAATTATTTATCTATGCGTTTCTGGATATACTAGAACTATAATATTTCTTAAATTGCTTATGCCTCAGGAATACAGTAGTTATTATTTTCCCAAAAGTTTATTTTTGCGACCATGAGAGACTACATTTTGGAAACAAATTTAAAGCAATTTACATTAAAGCTGGAAAAAATACTTTTAATTTTTGGTAATCATCATGTCCAGAAAAAAACGTCTTGACATTTTTGTTGCTCTAGTATCCGTCAAGAATCACTACAAATTAATTTTAAGTGGTTCGTTCTCCTAAATTAATACATTCTCTCTGCTTCTCAAAATACAATTATACTATATGAAATTTGGTTATGTGAATTAGAAGCGCCAATCGTTTGGGATAAGCATAAGCCGAATTGACATAAACCGATTTTGAACGCGTCAAATGACAATTCATTTCCATTAAAAAGTAATGAACTTCCTCCTTAGAATATCTTACAATACATGGCTATCTACCTTTTTGGCGCTGAGTTTTCGTTAAGAGAACTAAACTGCTCCTTTCGATGATAGTGTTGGCTTCTTCGCCATAGATACAGTGAGAACTAAAATGCAAGAAATATTCAGACATCGCTTTTAAATTCGAATTTTAATCGCACGTGTATACAAATTACATCATTGGAAAGAAAATCTAATGATGCTATGTTTTTATTTTCTGGTATCTGTCAAAATAAGCCTGCGAGAAAGTTTTTAAAATGGTCTTCCATTGTTGAAGTATAGGGGAGTCGCACTCGGCGATCGTGAATGCACGTTTCCCATTGGAACGGCCACTCCTGATTGGATAGTTCAACCCATATACTGTGTATATTTTTTAGCGCCTGATTCTTTGTTTTTCGTTTGGCTCTGCAGATGAAGTTACTTCGAAATACGTCAGCCAGTTTTATTAAATGTTGTATTGCTTTAATATTAGACCTTCGTTTGCTTCTTATTAATATTGATTCATAGATTGTTTTTTCTGACCGACTTTATGTGAACGAAAAGATACAAATTTGCCCGTTTTTCTAATTGGACATAAGGTTAATTCCACAATATCACTTGCTCGGTTCTTTTAGAGGAAAAAGTATAAAATGACTTCTAGCCAAAGAAGAAAAACTTTGATTGGAACAAAAATTGTGTTACAGTGTTATTATAACGTGTATCGATAAGTAAATATCAATTGCTGATAATAATCCAATGTAAAACTCCCATGAGCACCACTCATCCTATTTCCTCGAATCCTACGTAGATTATCCGTAAGCATCGCTGTCCATGTTGCATTCAATTAGCCTTTCCCTTCAAATTGCTCAATAGCTATAAAAAGGGAATCTAATTTATCAGCTTTTGCGATCAGCATAATAAATAACCACACTAGTTTTAAAGTGACATATAATCGTCAATAAAAGTTTTCATTTGCTTTAGAGCTTATCTTCATTTATGGCAATAGTACGCACGCTTTGACTGGGACCATTTCATGTTTATGTTTAAGAAGGAATATAGCCTGAAGTTGTAAAAGGGAAATACAAAATAAACTGCATGCTGCGATAACAATTTAAATAAACTTAGACGTGACTTTCTACAAACAGCTAACTAAAACATTCTTGGAACTATTCAGGATCGTTCTCCAATCGTTTTGCTCTTGCGGAATTTACGCTGCAGTGAAAAAGACAGGGATTTTTATCAATAGATATAGGACTCATAACTTTTCCTACCTATCTATTTCCGATCGCGATTAAACAGCTTTTAAAATGTGTGTAAGCGGTTGGTTATACATGAGTGGCTCTCGTTTAATGCGCTCCAACTAGATGTGAAGTTTTACAGTTGCCATATTTATTTTAGGGGAAACTTTTCATTGAACTTTTATGAAGTCAAGCCGTGTTAAATTCACAATTTGGTTTTTAACCTATCGAATTCCGTTCGCTTTATATACTTGTTTCATTTAAAAAGATGATTTATAATACCGCGAATATTTGCGGAGCCTTTTCATCTGCTTCACTTTACGTGCGACTCGCAGGCGCATCTCATTTCTGCCATCGTCGGAGGTTTTTCTTTTCTTTAAACTGGGGACAAAGCAAAGAGAGAACGTAACTTTTTTTTTACTTAAGTATTTAATTTTATGAAGAATACGAGGGGGAATCCAGCTAAAGTTAGAAATGGGATTTATTAGAAAATGGAATGAACCACCAAACTGATAATGTCATTTCTCAATGTAGTCTCCGCAATCCTCAATGCATTTGCGCCAGCAGCCTGGATTCCAGCAGGAATAAAAGTGCTCGCAAACATTCGTTCACTGCTCCTCTCGAGTGATTGTAGATACAAAAACTGTGGCTGATGGACACTTTTGACGCTATTTCGTTAATTGTAATACGGTTATTTTGCCGAATCACTGTCTACGGCTTCAATTTTTCCGGCTTCAATTTTTCCGTCATATTCATCTTTCATTTTGAATCGTGATGTAAGAGCTCTTTTATTTTATTATTTTTTGAAGGCCGGTCTGCATCGTTTACAAGAGCGACCCCTTTCTTGAGTTTTTTAAAACCAGTTGTAAACTTGAGCCTTAACTCACAGCTATCACACGTATATCTTGGATAGCTCTCGATGGATTTCTGTTGGTTTTCACCTTTGTAAAGCCAAGGATGGAACGAACCACAGAAACGGATGACTGATCGCACTTCTTTGGAATAAGTTTCCACCTATATGCCATTTTCGAAGGGTGTCCAGCAATATCTTGGCTTCCGCGTTTGCGATTTTTCCTTTTATTATAATCAAGTTTCGCTGTCCTCCTTTTACAAAATTGGCTTGTGGGGCTCTCCTTTGATACGGTTTGTTTTTGCTGCCAGTTCTCATTATTATGTCAGCGAAAGTGTAGGTCAGGGTCAAAACAATTCACAAGAGTTGATAAGAGTGGTGGTGCAATATGAAGACTCCTTAGTACTGATTCATTTTATACGCATTTTCTGTTTTTGCCTTGACCCTCTCTCCCCCTCGTATTTCATGTACATCGATGTGCACAAGGAAAAAACTGTTAATTTTTTTGCTCATTGTATATTTTCTCTTCTTTACAGCTGATTGAAAAGCCATAGTGGTCTACTTTGGAACCAAGTAAATGATATCCGTTCTGTTTACAATAAAAGCGCAAGCTCCATAGGTTACAAATTTTTTCAAATGTCACTTTATTAGGTGTTACAAAAAAAAGTACCGTCAAACTTTCAGGAAACATTCTTTACATGCAGAGGAAGAAAATATGTTATATGGACGTGGGTCCGGAAAAGTTGTATTTTCATGTTAGCAATGTCAACAATGAAGTGAGTCGCATGTCAATTGGAACAACAACAGTGGCAGTGAACCTAAGAATTACGACAACTACATTCTAACCAGTCGTAATCAAGAGGGCAGTTTGAATATTTCATATAAGAAAGAGTTTTCATGTTATATGCTGGCACGTTCACTTCATGAGTAACGCAATTAATGAAGAGTTCTAGAAAATGAGTTCTAACATGGAACTAAAGCGCAGTACGAAAGAAAAATATTATCTCTTAAACAGTTTAATGTCACAATAATTAAAACGTCATTAATTATAAAAGTATGTTTGTCATAACGCTCGTTCGGTTTAATGAAAAACAAACAAGCCACTTTGCAAATTTAATTACTTGCTCTAATGTGATACATTTCGTTATTTACGATTAATTAATTAATTGATAGCAATTTATGACGGGTTTATCGATTTATAACATTAATCGGATAGTTTCAATCAACCATAAGCTTATAGTGTACCATTGAAATATTTTTACAAACGATTAATTTTTCAAATTCGACGAGCAGCAACTTTGTCGACCTTTATACATAAATAGTCCACAGAGAAATGCATCATCATGGAAATTTAGGCGCAGCATCATGCAAATTTGATGGCATGTTTAGAGAAACACGTTATGAAAACTTCATATCTATTTCTAGTCAAAGATGTCATAGGAAAATGCAATAAAAAGGGGAGAATTTTTAAAACTTTAGAGAATTTCTCAAGGCTCCCGAAAAGTGATTGATTTTGCTGTTAGTCGTGTAAAAATAAAACTTAAGGAGTGAAAAAACCTGTAATATGTTTGCTCAAGATTTACTTATAGAGTTGCGTATAGTCGGTCATTGTTTGCCTCGTATTGAGGCAAACTACTGTTAATCAAATTGATGATGGTGGTTTGAAAGAAGAAATGAGGATCATTGTAGGGAGGCTGAAGCATGTACACGAATGTTGAACGCAGCGTCAAGTACCACAAAATACAGCTAGAAATATTTTGCATAATATGAGTGAGTTGTGGATTCTCCAAATTCAATGAAGATATTCGTCGTAGATTAGCTGAAGCAGGCTTGTTTGCGAATGCCGCAGCAAACACCGAACCATCGTCGTGCATGCTTGCAATAGTGTCGCAATACAGCCATCTCACGTGACGAATGTGAATGGTAAACTGCAGTGTTCAGTGAAGAACATCGCTTCGACAATGATGATCACTGAATGCGAATTTGGAGGCGACTTGATAAATGAGGGTGAATTCTGTATCATTTTGAGCGTCGCACAAACCGTCAGCCTGGAGTCATGGGTTGGGAACCTATCAGATACATACAACAACTATATAACAGCTAATATTAGATATTATGGGCACTTTGACAGCACACCGATATGTTAATGAGGTGCTACATGCCGTTGAATTACTCTTTATTTAGAGCATAACAAATGCCATTTTCTCAAAAATGTTCAGGTACTCCCTGACTGCCACCTGACTTTCAAGGGGACCCATACTGAACCAACAAAACATACCCCAAAGAATGATACTCCCATCAGAACCTTGGGCACGCACAGAAAACATCAGCAGATATACTTTTGAAGGTGTCCGGCGATTTCTTGGCCAGTGCAATCTGCAGACCTCTCTCAAGTCGAAAATCTCAAGTCGCTATGATGAAGACCACATGGAACACAATTACGAAGGACAGTATTCGAGCACTTATTAATTCAATGCATTTCGCGTAGTGAATGCATCGCTCAACATGGTGGGCCTAAACACCCTGAATATACTGTGAACACATCCATTGGGTATGTCTAGTTGTTTGAAATTAAAATCATTTTTTTTCAGAATTTATGCCAAATTTGGTCTCATTTGAAACACTTTTACATTGTGTTGCATTTTCTCTGTGGAATAATGTGAATTGAATTAATGGCAACAGCATTCAATTAGGAAAGATTCAATTGTTTGTACAAAACGCTTGGGAAATGTGTGAATTATTGAAGGCATGAAAAAAAATTTTGGCAAGAAATTTGAGATCGATGATCCTCAATTTTTAGCAAAAGCGAAAAGAAAGAAAAATTTTCTCCGAGCATCCTTCTGTTGGAAAGGCTAAAGAGTCCCTCCTTTGACAGTAGAAAAATCTTCAGCGCATTACCGTTACGCCATGCTGTGAAAACAAATTTTTTCCGCTTTTCGAATAGATTTGTATATGCAGAGGAATATAATGACACAAAAGAGATAATTTTTTTTGGTACACTGGGAATATCTGATTAAATAATGGATCTTGTGTATCTATGACACTGTGAGCAATAAGGGTCCTTCTCCTCAAATACAAGATAGCTTTCTGTTGTCCTTCATATAACAATTGAATGGATGTGTAGTACTATTTAACCCTTTTACCGGTTCTGGATATTCCATAAATTCCGTTACCAATTTCGAGTGATGCTTTTAAGACTTGCCAGTTGTGTGTTTACCTTATACCACATCCGTGTAATAGTATTGAAAAGAATAGTAACTTTCTCAGAAATAGTCTTAAACGGCTTTTAATAAACTTCTATATTTTAGCTTCTATATGTAAGCCTTCCAAAGAAATTTGAAGGTTCCATTACCCCAGATTTTGTTTCCAAATTAAAAGAGTCTAATGAACAAAGGGGATTCTTCATTGTGCATGCATTTAAGGTCTTTTTGTACCTAACAAGCTTCAGAAAGTGGAGATTCATTTACTTTCGTTTGTATTTGGGTATTTTTGTATCTCTGCCTTTTTAATTTTAAGTAGTTGCATCTTGGTCAATTTTTCTGTATGTGATTAATAGTAAAGAAACTGGTTCAGGAGTAGCAAAATGGTAGCGTTTTATTGGAAAGCCTTCGCGTTTCGAACTACACTTCGTAGTCGTTCCCTGCGCTGAAGACTAACAAGTAAGTGTATTTCAAAACGCGTAGGCTTTCCAATAAAACGCTACCATTTTTCAATCCCTGTACCAGTTCTTTACTATTATTTTACACACTTTTATTGAAATTCACTTGTTTGTGCGCAAATTTTGTAATCAATTTTTTGCCCACTTCCTGGCTCTTACAGCTCTGCAACTTTTCCCAAGGGTGTCTTATCGATGACAATGCATGTTTCAATCGTTAGTTTCACTAGTCGTTCATTTATTCGTAAGGAATTTAATATTTAAATTTAATATGTATACAGTGGAATCATGACATAACGACTGCCTTTATTTTTGTTTATTGTAATCGTTGTTAATTGTTGCATGTAAATGTTGTTAATTTGATCATCAATGCTAACAAAGTTGTTGATTGTTTCGTCTTTGTGGAGAGGATTGCTTTAATTAGCCAGCGCATTGTATTATAATGCTTTCCCGAGATACAGACGTAGCCGACTGGGCAGACTTCCAAGTTTTTTTTTTTTTTTGCTTTTATAGTTAACACTGCTTTTTTTAAAAATAAAGACTAAAAAGAATAAAATAAAAATATAAATTTAAAACTTTTAAAGCACACACTTTCATCTTAAAAAATGCGGTAAAAAGTAAAAAATATACTTTAAAAAAGGTGAAAGTGTGGTGACGCGTTTAATATTAAATTTTAAAAAGAAAATACTACATAATAAAGTATCCAGTGATGTTCCCCGGTGGTGAAGATGGGTATCATTTTAATCTGAGGCAAGTCAAAAAGAAGTTAAATAAAGTCCCGGTACCTAGAATTCATGTTTTTCGGATTTTTCTTAGAATGGAGAGTCCCTTAGAATGGATGTTGTATTGATTGAGTTATCATTTAACCAGTTTGGAGTTATAATTTAACTTCTTGAGATTGTTCTGTTTACCTACAAGTGTAATTATCCCGGGCAACGCCGGGTCCTCTGCTAGTAATAAAATAAACGTGCCACTACACTTTTATGTATTTGTTTAAATTATATTTTTTTTACTTTTTACTGCATTTTTTAAAATGAAAGTGTATGCTTTAAAAGTTTTTAAGTTATATTTTGTTTTAACATTTTTTTTAGCCCGATTCACTCGTACACCGATTGATGATTTTATTAGAGACACCACCTATACTATCTTGGACGGCTCCGTTTGTAAATCTTACTGACATAATAGAAACATGTAGTGCACAAGTGATTCACAATACCATTAGCCTAAACAGTTTTAGCACAAATGATTTGAACGACTTTGACCGTGGCTTGATCGTAGGTTCAAGCCAGAAGAGACGGTTCGAATATTTCAGAAGCAGCTAACATCCTCGACTTTTTACATACAACAATAGAGACTTTTTGCAACCTCAAACGATATGCGAAATACGAAAGGTAACATTTCGTCTTTCTCCTTTCGTATTTCGTTTTGAGAGTTTTTGCACCCGTGAAATAAGAAATGCGAAAAAGAGAAATTCCAGATTTTCGACACTGCCAACATCACTGCCAACTCACTCTGATGTCAGATTCTCAGCATCATGGCAGCAAGGAGAGGTAAGTACTATTAAAGTTTAAAGCTATAATTAGTGATGGGATTTAACATTCCGCGAGTTGTTAAATTCAACAGTTGCTCAGCGCTGCACGAAGTGCTTTGTTGTAGGAATCAAAAGCATTGTTGAGCTCCGTTGAAGGATCAGACGTGTGCAGCAGAGCACTGGTTCGAGATTACAATTTGCAGCAATCCTTTTCATTCCGCGAGTTGTTAAATTCACCAGCTGCTCAGCGCTGCATGAAGTGCTGCAACAATGGAATGGTTAAAAGCATTGTTGAGCCACAGATTACCGAGTAGAATTAGATATTGACACGGCTAAGAAGGTTGTAAAAGGTATATTAATGATTTTGAAAAGATTACTTATCGAGATGTTTAATAATAGGCAAAGGTGTTGATTAAATAAAACCGGCGACTTGACGTGGGATCGTTTTCCTGTGCGAACCAGAAACAAATGAAAGTAACGATATGAAATGAAAAGTTTCTTCATTTGTCTCTGGTGCGAACAAGGCAACGATATGAAATGAATAGATCGCTTATGTGGCCGCCATCTTTGGGGCAATTTGAAGGGGCGAAAAGTGGAACTAATCTCTATTGTTAGTGTAGGCGCCATTACTGTGGTTGGCAGAACAACATCGCCAGCAAAAGCGCCATTACAATATATATCCGCTTTGTCGCCAGCTGCGAAAGCACCCCTCCCCCACCAACATCGTGCTTGTAGTCTGAAATTTCTTAAGCGACCTCTCCCAAATTTAGATGCTTTTTAATAAATGCGGTATATAATTTCATAAATACCTCTAAACAATCATTCTGGTATCACTGAAACGACGGTAACATGCTTGAATATCGACATCTTTTATGTATCAACAACCACGATATACAAGATGACCAGGATTTTTACATGAGAAAAACATTCTAAGACGCAGAAAGATAAAAACACACCTGTGAAAGGTCAGTGGTGAACCTTTAATATATCTCTTACTACAATTTTAAGCTGGACAAGAAATCGGCATTGAGTTTGTGTTTGTCTATGCAAACTTCAAACGTAAACATACGATGAAGGCCATTTTTTGCCAACCAAAGCAATGGCCGACAGGCTTTCAAATGGGGACGCGTTGGTGGCGCTGAAAGCAGCTCATGAGCGAGCTACTCATTTCATATCGTTGGAACAAGGCGATCTTGGCAGACAGCTTGCACAAACGGCTTGTTTGCAGCAGAGAGCCAACAAAACCGTGGTTTTAATACCGCACTGCTGCGTGCAATACAGTGCAGTATGACATCATTTTTGATGCTTCAGCGCTGAACAACTGTTGAATTTAACAACTCGCGGATTGTGTTAAACAACTGCGAAGCAGTTTCCTCGTCGGACGCAATGTTGGTTAACGCGAGGAACTTGCTGTCAGAGCGTGGAGGTTGCGCGCAGCGCGCATGCGCGACGACAAATTTGGTTACCAAAGGTGGCAACGAAATTTTTTAGAATTTTCGTATTTCGTTCGACAAAACCTGGCATGACCTTTCGTATTTCGCATATCGTTTGAGGTTGCAAAAAGTCTACTATCTCGGGTGTTCATAGAATGGCAGTTCTATAACAAACTTCACCGGGAAAGCTTGTAGGTGAAGGATGTTACAGGCGATTGACGATAATACACGAGATTACAGCTCAGTATAACTCATGTTACGAGATTTGATTGAAAACTAATGCCTATATGGCTGTAACTTTTTTTTATTTCGTAACCGACATACAAAATTCTTTTTGTACCTCATAACTACATTTGTCCTCTCTGTAATGCACTATTTACTTTTCTAAATAGTTCCCCATCCCATTCCACGTACTTGCGCCAACGCATGGCTAGTCGGACAAACCCGTCGGAGAAGAATTCCGGTGGTTGTTGTCGACACCAGGATTGAATGGCAGCTTTCACCTCATCGTCAGAACGAAACTGATATCCCGTAAGGTACTCTTTCATCTTTGGGAAAAGGTGAAAGGCTCAAGGTGCAAAGTCGGTGCGGAACATCTTAAGAGAAACTAATTTCGTTCTGATGAGGAGGTGAAAGCTGCCGTTCAATGTCGGAAAGTGAATAGTGCATTACATACAGGACAAATGTAGATACCAGGTACAAAAAGAATTTTGAAAATCGGTTGCCTATTAAAAAAGTTACAGCCATGGAGGCATTAGTTTTCAATCAACCCTAGTGTATTCCTATTTATAACACGAGATCATCTTTGCTATCATAGAAAGCAGGAAAGCTCGCTTGTTATGGGGCAATGAAAGTCGAAATTGAACACTGGGTTAGTGGAAAAAATACTTTGTCTGATTATTCTCGGTTCCTTCTCCATTATACTGATGGCAGGACGAGAATATGGCGCAAATAGTACGACATATAGGTGACAACAATAAAGTTGGGAGAAGATGGAATAATGGATTGGGGACTATTCTCCTGGACACATATTGTTGCAAAAATCGTGGAATATTTCTTTCCTTTTTCTACATTAGTAAATCATTGGATTTTAACCTCAGTTTGTTATGTTCTTTTTGAATATATTATTGCAGATCAGGTGCATCCGTTTATGGCTGTGATCAGAGCTCAAGGTGACCAAACTCTTTATTAGTATATCTGTTATTACGTATAGATACGTGGGAAGAACCATTGTGTTTCTTCATTAATTTATGAGACTACAAGGGTTTGAAAGATATTTGCGATCTAGGAGGTCGAATGTTATCATGGGTAATTAAGATTTGTTTTTTTCGCAAATGCATTTTTATTCCAATTTTTTAATATTTTTTATCGTTCTGATTTCTATGGCACAAATCCATAATTTTTCCGACAGAACCCTTGACTCTTCACTCAGAGTTTTGACACATTTTCAAGTCGCCGCAGTTCTAACCACAACCGTGCTCTGTTCTCTGATCCTCTCGAGTAGTGCTTTTCCCCCAAAACAACGTTGGAATTTATCCAAAAATAAACTGTTCTAGCATTCAATTGCAAGTAGATAAAATGAGTTACTTCATGGAAGTCAGAATGTTTATTACTTTTCCTTCTACAAAACGGAGTGAATTTTGTAAATATGGGCCTCTTTCCAGTCTCTGCTAAGACGAGTTTCTAATTCAATTACCCGATAAGCTTAGTCATTATACTTGACAGTTTGAATTGACATTTTAGCTTTTTAACCAAGATTAATGTAATTCAGGCCTTCTTTAAAATAACCAGCTGTGTTATTTAGTATGAATTCATTTCCAATATGTGCAATGCTACTAAATAAGAAGGTGCGCGAAATTAAGCCAATTGCTTCGCAAATTATTTATGCCCTTCAAGCAAATTGGTCTTGATGCGTTGTGCTAATTCTCTTATTAATATGCAAATTGTGTCTTTCTCGGAGATTTCACTCGTTTAATAAGAATCTTTTAAATCTGCGTATTTTTTAAGTAGTACACCCATGGGATATTATAAGCAACTCGAACGTTAAAAGTTTCAAGATTTATAAGAAATTCGAAATGAGTAGCGAGCACGGACATGTGTTTGCGAATGGCTTTCACGTTTCCGTATACCCAGCCTCCTTCATCTAGGAACTATCCGAGTGAATAAATCCTGAAATTCCCTTTGGATTGAAGCGCCATTTTTTTTATTTTGTGGACTTTGGAAAAAAATAAGGATTTTTCCTCTAAATCGATATTTTGAACTCGTTGTGGGTCTCTTAATTTGCATAAAATCGCCTTTCGTGCGATCGTGTGGCGTTCTGTCTTTTTTCTTCTAAGCTGATTTACATACTGTAATTTTTTTATTTTTATTTTTGAACTATGCAATGCGGATTTAATTATCCATTCGAAGCCTTTTTTTTTGATCAAATTTGCATTTAAAATATGCAATGAGGGCTTTAATGTGCGTTTTAATGGATCTTATTAATGTGTAAATTGCGTTAAAAAATTTCAAAGTTTCTTGATATTTTGTTCAGTCGCTTAGAATGTCACGAGTAAATTTTAAAAAAAAGAGGAAGGAGACTGTATTCTTCATAAGACTTGCAAAGGAACATTTCATATTAAAATTATATTTTATATGTTAAAGTCGTTACTGTTTACTAGAGTAAGAGCATTGCATGAATTAAAGATGTTGGTTGATAAGCCTTTCCAGGATGTGGAACCAACTCAGGCAAAATAATTTCAACTTGCAACGATATTCGCCTTTGTGAGCAGCTGCGTATTCAATTTGTGGACAATAATCGTTTAGATGAAAATGAGCTGTTATCTCTGTGCAAAATTTTCATTCATGATGTCGAAATGTTCCTGAATTAAACAGAGAAGTAGTCGGACAAATGGAGGTCTTTATTATCACTGTCGTTAAGCCCTCTGTACAGATGTGCCATCCCTTTATGTTGTGGTCCCTTTGGCGTTGCTTTCCTTTTTTTCCGAGATATTATTTCATGCTTCCTTTTTATGTGTTTGTGCGCACTGCAAAGATGCACTTTATGTTCTAAGTATGCATTTTATTATCCTGTTTAGGCAATTCTCAAATTGGTTACATCGAAGTCAATTTCTTTGCCGTTGACAGTAGCTTATTTCCTTGAGCCTTCGAGTAAAATTTATTATAATGCTTATTGGAAATACGTTTTTTATTACTTTTTTCCTCCGGGGAAGTGGATGTTTTATAATTAGCGCGAATGACGTATTTATCATACCAATGCAGCAAAGATGAATTTTTAAGTGAAAGAATGCATTAGAAAATATACATATTAAGCATCTTTAAAGAGCTTATCTTTACAGCGAAAAGCAATTTTTGCGGGAGACTTGAACGCAATTTCTCCATTTGATCTCTAAAGTCGTTTATTCGTTTGCAAGCAACTATAAAGTGTCGTTAAATCCGCTCGGAATCGGAAGTAATGCAACGTCAGACGTTGCGTCTAATTGAAAAATGTCGCGTCCAAAATATCATAAAACCGGGTAACATTGTATAGCGCTGGGTAAAATGAAACTCGTGTTTTTATGACGTATCATAAATCCGTCCTCATTAATAATCGAGGTTAAGAGTTTTAGCTTCCTTCAATTTTATGCAAGTCAGAAGCGGGTGGAAGAGATTGCAATGCATGTATAACGTGGACAAATGGGCACATATACGGGGGTATGTTGTATTTGATGGATTTATGCTTTCTCTCTTATGTTGTAACCAAGATTTACGGTGGGGCCGTGGAAGCATTGCAGAGAGAGAGAGAGAGGCGGGTTGTCTTGGGGCCTCTTCTGTTCACTCACTCCCTTGTCAACCGCGCTGTAAACCACTTTCTCCCGTTTATTACCCACCGAACACAGACGAGAAGAATGCGGAGGACGTACGGCATAAGAATTGCACGGGGAGGTTTCGATCTTCCCAGGGCTCAGAGGAGTCGAATAGAAAAGGGGAGAAATCCCCTGCGCTGATACTTTTCCTAATAAGAACATTCGGCATTTCCTGTTGGAAAATCTCATTCCACTTTGACTATGGTTCAGATTCCCAAATGGACTTAGATCATAATTTCACTTAAAGAGATGATTTTAATGTCGTTGTTTCGTTCAGAGAATGGAAACGAGAAACCTTCTGGAGACTGTTTCGCAACTTTTGTTTGGCAAATCGTGAGGGTGAACGTAGATTTACGAATTTCAGTGCCGACGTTGAGGTTTATAGCGAGATAAAGCTGTCATTAAAAGGAGGTAATAAAAATTTAATTGGCCCGCTCTCTTTTTCCGGAATTCTGTTTCGAAGCTAGCTAAAGTTTGAAAATTAACAAGTCTTTCATCACTGCTAAGCTGTTGTTCAAATTTAGGTATATTAGAAGCGGAAATAAACTTTTATGCTGTGTTTTAAAAATGTGTTTTTGAATTTTAAATGCATTAGTTTTAAAGAGTTTCAAAATCATTAGGTGTCGTTATATAATCTTGTAGGTCTTTATATAATTAAACATAATTCATGTTAATAGACTTGCATACATAGTCGAAACATACGAATGCGAAGAAATTTGTCTTTTGTCATTATTTATTTCATTGCTAAGCTTTAATAACGATGAGAAAAATCAATTCTTGCCTAATGAAGACTTTAATAACGGCAATCTGGTGGAAGGGCGCTGTAATCAAATGTAAATGTTTATATTGTTTTATTCTTCCTTGTCTCGAAGAAAAAAAAATGGAAGCAATACAGAAATGGAAACGGATTCCTTGCAAATTGCCTCTTTTAAATTGAGCGAAGTTTAATTAATCCAATAACGGACACGTGCCCGGGCGCTGCTATAATTGAATACATAATCTACTTAGAATTGATTCGGAAAAGCGAACCCTGTTCCATTTCAAAATTCCGTGAATAAAAGCGAATTTTACTTGATAAAAAAAGAGCATTTTTTTAACCAGGGAAAAAAAAAAGAAAAAATGCCTCTTCGAAATGACGCAAAACACAAGGCTTAAAAGGATTTGTTTCGGTAATGCGTATTTTCATATTTATTTACAGATGAAAATGAAAAAAATATGTAGGCATATTTTGATGGATTTATTATACAAGAACATATATATTCTTCGTGATCGACTTGGAATCGATCCGCTGCTAAAGTGCATTTTACTTTCTCCAGAAACGCACGGAACTCGGAAGGTGACGGGTCTAGACCCTGCGCATGTGGGTGGGTGATCGAAGAGTTTCCGGACGGTTGCTTCCCCGCTATTCGGAAACCCTTCTCTCTTCTCTTTTCTCATCCAGGTCACGACATCACATTCGTTTCACGGATGTGTCTGCTGTTGTTCTGCCACAAAGAAAGCTTTGATAGGGTGGTTAATAAATGACCACGATAAACAATAAGAATGGAAACTCTGACGAAAACACACGCCATGTCGCCTTATTCCGCTCGCCAGATATGTAATCGGGACTGATATTTTCTCGTTGAATGTGTGAACATAAACGAATCTTGGACGATGCTAAGGTGTTGTTGCTTCCGTTCTGTCTGCCTTTAAAGGCTCCATAAAAGTCTTCTTAAACGGCCATCGCGTGAATGTTTGAATTACTGCTCACCCCACCGTCCTTCGCCACTGTTCTGTTAACTTAGTGGAATGGTTTTACTCTCATCATTTTTCCCTCACTCGAGTCTTTTCACTCTCTTGAAAAATCTAGGCCGATCGTTATTTTTTCGCACCCTCTGGCCAATGTCCGTCATATTCTCGTATTTTTTTTTTTTTTTTTTTTTTTTTTTTTTACGAAACTCGACGTCTTGGAAAGAAAAAAAGAAAAAAAAAAGAGACGACGGAAATGCAAGAACAAAATGAACGATCCGAAACGGAAAACCTCTCTCCCCGAAAGCTCTCTTTAGAAAGCAGAAAATGGGAGAACGGTAAGAAAACATAAACATGTCTCCATTTAGAGTAGTTTTCCCCCCATGAATCATCGATTTCTAGGGAATTTAGTCTGCCGCGCTTGCTCTTTTTCTTTTTTTAAACATCTTATTACCTTCACTCTGTCTTCTCTTGATAGAGTCTTGTTGTTTTAATTGACAGAAAAGTTAAAATTGGATGCCTGCTAGCGTTTTATCGATTACCGCCTTTCGTGATTGTATAAATGGCCCACTTTTGCTTTCCCCAACCTCTTGCGTAAAATTTTAAAGAATAAGAAATCAGAAGACGAAGCATATGTTTTACTTTTTAAGTAAAGATTGAGATGGCAAATTTAACGTAGCGCTTTTGGGCTTAAATTTCTTCCGCTTACATGTGGGTACCTATCAACTAAGCCTTTCTGTCGGCGCGAACATTTAACAAGCACAATAGGGAGAAATAAAGTTATATATTTATTCCTCTTAAGCCCATTTATTTACATTCATTAAATTTGCTTTTTTTAATTAGCAGATATGTTCCAATTATTTGAATGAGTCGAAAATTAATGATTAAGAATTTGATATAACAGCAAGAAAAAAAATTGCTTCGATCTGATTTTAAAGACTTAAAAAATGAATGTGCGTCATCATTTTATCAATATTTTCAATTGAGGAAACTGCTCGTCATCTTGGTAAATAATAAAGTGAAACTAATGAGTAAAATTAAAAGTAATGACTAAAATTGTTGGCCAGTAAGATTCAAGAAACAGATTAATGACATTATAATAATACAAATAACCTATTTGGATTAGCGCTACGTCCTAACCATTTTCTTCTTTCTTTACGAGGCGTGTTTTTTCTTTAAGTACAGTTTTGATATTAAAAAAAAGGACAATTTTTAACACTTTAATTTTATATGAAAGCCTGGACCTTAATCTACTTTTCAACATAATTTCTACCTATATTTATATCAATCTTGGGAAATATATTTGCGGGACAAAGCAATTAAATTTGAGGGACAACTTACGGAAATGTTGTTGTTTTTATTAAAACATAGGATTTTTTTATTTGTTTGGTTTCTTACTTTATTTGAAAACGGAGAACATGAAAATGACACAATTGTGAATAACAACAATAAAATTCCACCATAAAAACAAAAACTTAGCACTTAGCAAAATCTCTTTAATTGGCTCGAAGTTCTAACACTGGTAGATCGAGAAAATATTCACTTTTGATGAAATAATGTTATTAAGAGATCTGTCCAAATCTACTTTCCCTCGTGCTTCAGTTTTGTTTTTCTAATCACTGAAAAGATCCTCTGTTTTTGCATTACTGTGAGAAAGAACCAAAACAATCAATGTCACCCTACTGAGATGTCGAAACAAGAAATTACCAGAAGGACTATTCATAGCAAATAGGTTACCCCACAACACATTTAGGCGTTCAGTTTCGTTCTCTGATATACAGGGTGATTCGAAAGTCCCCAAACTCCAAGTTTAAAATGTAATTGATGCAAAACCATAGAAAATATCCGAGTACTACTGCTTGTGATCCGAGGGTAGCCCAGAAAGTAATGCACCACGATTTTTTTCTTCAACAATTATTTATTGAACACAATGAAACATATACACACGAAAGAATGATGTTTCTTCTACACTCCCTATTTTTCCACATAATCTCCGTCCCGTTCTAGGGCCTTTCTCTAGTGAGACACAAGGGCGTGTATGCGCAGTCGGTACCAGTCCTAGTTCTGTTCACGCAGCCATGTCTTCACTGTGCGAATCACCTCTTCGTCATCCTCAAAATGTCTTCCACGAATGGCATTCTTCAATGGCCCAAACAAGTGAAAGTCTGAGGGCGCTAGGTCAGGGCTGTAGGGTGGATGGGGTAACACTGTCCAACCTTGTTTCGTAATGTGTTCCGACGTCCTCAAACAAAGTGGGAGGGTGAGCGTTATCGTGTTGAAGCAAACAATCAGCTGGATTGTTTTGGCGTCTAACGCTGTGTCTTACGTGAGCGAACTTGGAGCGAAACGGATCGCAGCGAAAATAACAAAAGCATTATTTCTGTGAGAGTGTCTTAGGTGAGCGAATCCTAGCGGCGAGAGGTTGAGGCGGCAAAGAGGCGGGCGCGAAGAGAACAAACATGTTTGTTTTTTTCACGCGAACGAAGCGGTGCATGCCATAATGGTCGAGGAAAACTTGATTTCCTGCGTACAGAAAAGACCATATATGTGGGATCAAAGGAATAAAGATTAACCTAACCATCTTTTAAACTACCGAGAATGGAAATTAAAAAATTAATTACGTGAAATAGAAATTGAAAATTTTTTAATAAGATTAAATTTGTGCTTGAAAAACTTCATTAAAATTGCTTCTAAAAAATTGCTTTGAAGGCACATCTATTATAGTAATTTGCAAAAATTAATTTGCTACTTGATTGTAATAATAATAAGGTTAATTCTTCAATATTAGGTCAATACTTGAGTTGGATGACCTAGGGAAAGTATTTATTATTTATTTAGAATAGAACTTTATTTAGAATAGAGTAGCGAATTTAAATAATTCAGGAATTTTTCAAAGGCGGTTTTGACTTCTCAAAGGGGAAGTTTATTTATCTTAATTAATTCTCCACAAATAAAGAGAGTTAAACTCCAGCAAAACTCCAAATATGCCTTGGTGATTTTGGATAGGTTTTCTTAATGCGGAGAAATAAAATAATATAAAAAACTAAAATAAAATAAAAAAAATAAAATACAATTCCATTTTTTCTTCTTCGTTTGTAATAATTTTACATAGGGAGTTTCCATTAGCAGAAAACGACAGATAGCATGACTGATACCAAAATAATCTGACTGATCTCACTGTAATACCTTTTTAGCTCGCCGCACTGAATTCGCTCATATGTTTCGCTCACGTAAGACACACTGTCCGCTTCTCTTTCCTTCGCGCCCTTTCCCTCTCAATTCGTCCGCTCGCTCGCGTCTCTTCAAGATCGCTCACGTAAGACACATAGTAAGTCGCTGGAAGCGCTTCTTCAGTTTGGGTAATGTGTTCTTCACATATGTCTCAGAATTAATGGTACTGCCTCTCGGCATCACATCAATGAGTATGACACCATCACAGTCCCAAAACACAGTGATCATGACATTACCAGCAGAAGCAGTTGCAGTTCTTCTGTGGAGAGTGCGGATGACGCCATTCCATCGATTGTCGTTTTGTTTCGGGCTCAAAATGGTGCACCCAGGTTTCATCAGCTGTCACAATCCGGGACAAGTAGGCTTCCCCCTCAGCTTCAAAACGTTGCAGCAACTCAGAAGACTGTTCTGTACTTTGCATGTTTAATGCGAGGCATTATTTTACTGAAACTTGTGGAGACTTTTGAAAAGAAACACAACAGAACTACATTCGAAACTAGCTTTCGAAACTTCACTGTTATACTATAAATATTCGCATAAGATTCGTTCTCCAAATTTGCAGGCGATATTTCACTCTGGTGGACAGTTATTCATCAACTCGAATTCAAAATTTAATAATTATCAACTTGTGCTGACTCATCCGTTAATTGTTCTTGTAGTGCATTAATGGTGACCGCTTTACTCAGCGCTTTCGTGACATTTTTCGTTTATGGAGAACTGTTTTAAGAAGAAAATAATGGGAGAGATCCAACATCCTTTTTCATAGAGCGTCTTCTTATTGGTTAATCTGACTCGCCACTACCTTGTCAGTCTATCTGTACCTTTTATAGTTTTGACACCTTGTGCCTGTCGATGCAGAAAACGAATATTTTGTGTGCTCTTCACTATTAAGAACCAGATTAAACCAGAATGACTCAGTATGGGGATCAGACCGATTCTATCTTATTATTTGCTGATCTCACTGCCTTTGACTTAGAGGAATGAAATTGATTTACAGATTCCTATTTACTGTGAAGTTTAATTCGAGTTGGATCATTGGGGCTGAATTTATGGGCCTTGAACCTGTGTTTCCGCTACCTTCCTATATCTTTCATGCTGGGGTTAGTTCTTGCTGGTGTCTGAAATTACGTCAGCGAGTTAGGGCTTCATACACAATTAACTGTCATAATTTGAATATGACTATTAACTTTACGAGGTAAATGCGATTTGCTTATTTTCTAGAAAGTTCATACGAAATTTGACTAGCATCCCAAAATTTTTGGTAACATTAATATATTTATATACAATAGTGTTACATACAAAGAACTGAGTAAAACATAGAGATACCTCCCTAATAGCGTGTCACTCCTCCTTTCCTTATACACGCTCATCCACCCCGCTATATGTCTGATTACTGCCGAAAGTACTGCCATTCAAGTTTGTCGAACCACTGTCGACAATTAAACTGCAGATTTTGGTCTCGGATTCATCGCGACAGCTTAACAAATTATCGTAGAGATGCAATAGGCTTGTGGCCCATCTGAAGGTGTATTATTTTCTTGAAACAGATCATTACTGGCAAGGTGCGCTAAAATTATGAAGGAGTGTAAATGATCAAACAGTACATACTTGTAGCTTCAGTGTTTACGAAAGTTTTAGACATATTAAAGGATCTAATGTGTCCCGTAAAAAGGCCCCCAAGGAAAAACCTTTATTAGGTCCTCAGAAAAGAACCACACCTTATGTTATCTAAGCCAAACACTCATTTTATCGTTAGCTTGATAAAAAAAAAAGGTTCTCGAATTCATCTGATTACTCGGCTGGGTACCAATCTGTACAGATCCACTTTCGATGTCACCGGCATCAAGCAAAGCGCAGTGTCTGATGACGGGCATAACAGGGACACATGAGTAAGGCTTCTCTAGCCTAGGTCATGCAGCGTGTACCGCACTTCTCTCCCACTAATACTGCTTATGACTCCGATTGAAGCTGGATATGAACTGTAGCCTTCTGGTCGATCTGTTCGAGTCTAGACAGTCTATGGCGACAACAGTTAATCATTTGGACAGCATTGTTTGCTTCTGGTGCTGATCGTTTGTATACTCATAATATATCTGTGAACTATTGCGAGGC
Source organism: Rhysida immarginata (assembly GCA_023313115.1). Lineage (NCBI taxonomy): Eukaryota > Metazoa > Arthropoda > Chilopoda > Scolopendromorpha > Scolopendridae > Rhysida > Rhysida immarginata. The sequence goes on from JAHWFO010068719.1 coordinate 1,429,177, forward strand.
ACAGTAGACCGGGGTTCGAAATATTTAATACGGTGGTGAGATGTCATCATAAAATTTTGAAATTTTCTGAAATGACATTGTAGACATATATATTTCTGCGATGTAATAACAAAATAAATTTTCCTTGCATGTAATGGGAAGAAATGCTAACAATACAAGGTTAATGTGTGATTGGGGAAATGAGGACCCTTTATGTTCGCATAACAAACAATTAGCGGAAAAGTATACTTCGGCATGTTGGAGCAACTCTTTGAGGCACGATGTTTGATGGAATTATGGAAACAGTTGTGTTCTAAGAAGATAGGACCATTCTCTTACCTTTCTTTAGATTTACCTTTCTATGATTATGGTTACACTAATGTGTGGGAGATAGTTTTTCGGGCATTAGGGCTGTGCCTAGATAGAAAAGGCGCTCACATTGAAATTTACTGAATATGCATCTTATTGCGTGATTAGTCACCAAACTATCGTTTATTTTGCAACAAAAACCTGCTTCTGCAGTGTATGTATACAGACTTTATAATCATGAGGTATTAAAAATTTACTCGTAATTATCGTAAATGCAATTCACAAATGGAGTCATTAACCATCTTACATTCTGTGATGTCTTGAATCGGACGAAACCTCATTAGCCTATAATGAGAATAAATAACTTCTTTAAAACTGAAAGAATTTATAAAGCAATGAGTAATATGCACTGGAATTTCGTTTATGAATTTTCGCTTAAGAAAGTGTTCTCGTTGCTAGAAGTGCTTTCGAAATTTCATGAAAATAAAATTTTTTGAACGTCATCAAGTTGGAAACGTTAATTGGTTCCATGAGAAAATATTTACAGAGATTTTATACAAAGGCTGCAGGCAAAAGTCGTCGTGCAAATGGCAAAAACTTCATAATCCGTGGCAAATGGTTGAACAACAATTTCAAATGGAAAAAGACCGTGCTTTTGAAAGACACTGCTTTACAGCCAACGCACGGCTAGACGCAAATGGCCTCCATTTGAAATCTTTGGAACAATACGGTTTGTGAAATATTGGCCAAGAATAGCCATAATCTTTAACGCATATTTATTTGAAATATCAATATAAAAATGGAAATAAATAAAAGGGGAGGAAAAAATTCGTATCGTTTTCACTTTAAGCTTCAGTCTCCTGACTTTTTTAAGGGTAGGTGGGGGAAAAGTCGTTTAGCTTTATCATCTTTTTTTTCCCCCATCCCCACCCTCCCACGCATCGGCTTCACTCGCCGTGACTGCACGGTGAGCGAAAAAAAATCGACAAGATAACGTTCATCTGCTTAAGATTCAAAAACGAAAGAAGTGAAAATATTTTTTTAAGAAGTGAAAAATATCTTGTAGGTGAAACAAGAGTCGAGTGTTATTATTTGTGGCTCAGTGCTGGCTTTTTAAGCATCCTTATGGAGCAGCTTTTTGCTGGGATGACCTAACAAAGAGGGGTCGAATCCCCATTTTCTTTTTAGCTCCTGGTTCCTCTCTCGTAGTTCTCACTAATCTGCATAGGGAAAAAGGAAAAAAAATCCTTTCAGTAATTACTTTATAATAATGGAAATTCAGGGCGAATAAGTTGAATTTTCCTCCTGACAAATCAAGGGAAACGTTTTTCCTTCCTTGGAGGAGCCCCTTGTGAAATTGCTGTTGACGAAAATAATGAGCAGTAAATCGCAGAATTTTCTCAACTTTCTACTCGAGTTAGCAACATAATATAATTATTCGGCTAATTTAAAATTATGCTCAATTGTGGTTTTTTTTTTTTATGCGGCCACAATTTACTTGTTTCTCATCGACCTGTCCTCTTCGTAATACAAACATGAATTCACTCTTTACTTATTTTTGAGAGAAATGTTTTAATCTGCATTCATTAAAATTAAGATAAAAAGCATGTACTAGAAGATAATTTTTGCCATATTAAAGGATAGAGGTGCTATACTATCACCGATGCGCTGTTCATAAATTTCAGGGCATGCTTCTGAATGTGTCAAAGTTTAGTATGGCGGATACATGGTGTACACTTGAAACCGCCCTGATTTTAAAAGTTAATTGTAAGAAAGTTATTAGTCCTAGAGATTTTCGATTTGCGGTGTCATGACGAACAACTCAAAACGTTTTTGAAAAAGAATATTCTTTTCTAGCAGGTGTTAAATAATAAACAAAGATGACAACAGCACAAGAGAGATCTCAGTGCATGGTGTGGTACGCTAAAATCACCACGATCTCCAGACACAATGTCTCTGGGTTTCTTCCTGTGATGTTATGTCAATGATATGGTTGGTCTACGCTACACCTGTACGTGATCTTCATGATCTTCGCTAGAAAATTGTGAAAATCACCAATTCAATCACATCGGACATGTACACAACACATGGATTGAATATCGACTGGACATTCTAGGAAGCCCACATAGAAGTGCATACATAGATAATACAAAACTTTTTGAGTTGTTCTTCATGACACCGCAAAGCTCTAGGATTATTAGTTCCGTACGGGACTCCCTGTATACTTAGTGTAATAATCCAAGTGTAAAATGTAATAATTAGATTCGTTACTTATTATTTGTTACGAAATTATTAGCTTTAGAGACATCTTAAAATTACGTTTCAGAGAATAGGTCTATTGTGATTTTATTCCGACTTTCTTTTAAATGCAGTAGTTAGAGATATTTAACTATTTACGTTGCTGGAGTTTATATTTGTTATTATCGTTGCAGTTAAATTGAAATACCTTATCGTTCTTATGCATCCTCTATTTTTGGTGAATTCGTATTTCATAAAATGCTTATATTCTTTAGATGCCATAAAGCTTAACGAATGCGTTCCGATTGAACTCGAGATTCGATCTAATTTGACGCATGCTTTGGATACAGTATTTGCAACGAACACCACGTGATCGTTTCAACATGTAAAAGTAGAGAAGACATTCGAAACGCATCCGCCCTTGGATTGCCTTACTTTTAAAAACATAGAAACCGCTAGAGCCACTAGAGGATATGATAGAAGCATCCATGTTCAAAGGTTCAAACATATGATTAGTTTCCGTCATTGTTTGTACTTTTTTTTTTATTTGCAAAGAGAATATCGTGTGTATTTTACTATATTGGAAGAGAATAACTCGAGCTATTGAATTTTTTTGCTCTAACGTGACTTTTACCTGTAAATGTAACTCTGAGAACAGAACATCGCCCCTTGAGAATAAATTTCGTTTTCGAAGAAGATGCAGGTGGAGGCCATCTTTGGCCTTGTTCTCTTCTTGTCTTTATTTACTAGCTTTTGGGGGGGGGGGGGGGGGGTTTTTCTTCTTTCTTGCCCTTTTGACGTGCACCGGGGCGGAAGAAAAAAAAAAGAGAACGGAAGCGGAATACACTGTCTCTGTCTCTGTCTTCGCGAGTCGTGATGTTGTCGATCAGAAGGCGTGAAGACGATCACATTTCGAAACTGGCATCGAATTGATAGAAATCGCTGGAGAGTGAATATATGTTTAGGAGAGAGAGAGAGAGAGAGAGAGAGAGAGAGAGAGAGAGAGAAAAGTCCCCCTGAAAGCCATTTTCTCATCATCCACCTACCCACACATCCACCCACTCGCGGCTTTCCTGTTCGAAGTGCCTTCGAAATGAGAGACAGAAAGAGATTGGGAGGGGGTTAGGGGAGAAGAAAACCCAAGAAGATACTTTTGTTGTTTGTTCTTCAAAGGTCAAAGAGAGATAACCGTCGTCGTCGTCTTCGGTATTTGGGTGAGTGGGTGGTCGGAGAGAGAGAGAGAGACATTGCTTCCCACTGTTCAATCTGATTCTCATTTTCTCCGGCAGAGGTCGTTTGCGCCTAATAAACACAAAGATTCTACTTTTTTTTGTCTGCGAGAGGAGAAAGGATCAAGGGTTCATCTTGCGATAAGGAGGAGAGGAGATAAAGAGCGAAACATAACAGCGATGCCACCACATAAGTTATGAAAAAAAAAATCTTGGCTTTTTTTTTTAATTTTTTATTTTTAAAAGGTGTAAATAAATTTTTAATGGATAATAAAAGCGAGTTATGGTTAAAGTTGTTTAAAGAAAATTCCTGCGGGAGAGACGACAGGCCTTGTTTCGTCTCTCCTCTTCCCTTTTAGGTGTCGTCTTTCACCTGAAGATTAAATTTTTATTTTAAACTTTGAAGGAAGCAAAAGGGCGCTAGTATTTAAAGTAACATTAACCAATTAAAAATCACACTAAGCTTAAATAATTAAAGTCCACGATGCTTCGTCTTAAAATACAAAGTGTCAATGGAGATGGATCTTGAAACTGAATATCTTCTCCCAGTGGTTGAATCCTTCAGGGAGAATGGGTTGTCGGGGGGATGGGGATCGATTGAGGAGAAAGGGGAATGTCAACTTCAGTATAGGTAGGGAGCATAAGTCAAATATTTGAACTTTGATGTTGTTCCATTTTGTTACGTAAAGATTAATTACATTTTGGACCTTGGTTGTTTAATTTTGACATTCTGAAATAACAGATAATATCGCTAAGAGACTTCAATTTCATCAAAAATTGGCGCATACTCGTTTTCACACATCAATACCCATCGATACAGACTACTCGTGCGCTTCCAAAAAATGGAATATTCAACTGGGTAGTGATCCGTGTTGTAAAATGTGATTAAATTGGTCAAATGAAACAAAAATTTTATTTCTAAACGTATAATGTATAAAGTTTAATTCTATACACAAAGTAAAACAATTCATCAAAAATCAACAAAGTTATGAGATTTTTCATCACTTCAAAATAATGGAATAATGACAGCACTGCGTCAAAATAAAGGAATATTAATACAAATAATATAAAAAGAATGTAGCAAAGAGCAAAATTATCAAACTAACACTAATATTTGGTAGGCACGCCATTGGCATCAATGACAGCACGAATTATTGAATTAATTGGAAGAGAATTAATCAGTTGTCGACATCAGTGTTCAGTCGAAACCTTCTGTTTCAGTTCTTGAATTGTGAGTCATTATCGTTTGCCAGTTTGCATTTCATGATTTTCCATAGACCTTCTATGGAGTTCAGGTCTGGGGAGTTAGGAGGCCAGGGCTTTGTGTGAAATTCTGTTCCTTAGCCAGTTCTTAGTTGAGCGCGATGTGTGAGCCAGGGCGTTATCTTGCTGAAAGAAAAAATCTGTCTCCATATAAACTTTCGGATGATGAGACAAGAAACGCAACCTGTATTTCCTGTAGGCCAATGAATTAATCGTTCCTCTGACGATTACAAACTCTCCTGAACCCATGGAGCTCATGCAGCACCACACGAAGTTGCTGCTTGGAAAGTTGACGCTTTTGTTCATGGTGCGGGGATAGTGTGCCTCTTCTTTAGTTCGCCATACTCTGGCTCGTTAGTCACCGAACGTAGACAGAATCGAGATTCATCGCTGAAGATGACATTGCTGAAGTCTCAGGAGTCCAAATGGCATGAACTTTACACCACTTGAGTTGTGCTTTGCGTTGAGTTTTTCAACACAGGTGTCTTGTTTGGCACACAGTTGTTCATTCCAAATTCAGATAAGCGCCGGAGTGTTGTACTTAGGGATACATCAGTTCCATCCTTACGCCACATTGTGTTAATAACTTTTGATGATATGAATCGATTCAAGTGTCGTCTTTGCACATTTGCATCCACGTTTGTCCCGACTTGTTTAAAATCCATAATAGGAATTTGTTTTTTTCAAAGCTTTGGAAACAGCACTTTATGAGCAATATACTGTTTCAGCAATATCACTTCGTTTGCGACCTGATTTGTGCAATTGGAGTATCAGCTTACGCTGGATTAATGACAGATCCTTTTTGGGTGGCATTTCTCAATAGATAGTGAATTGAAATTCTTTAGCAGCCGAGGAAGTATGTGAATGATAGTAGAAAGTAACAAAAAAATATTCTAGCTTAGAAAACAAAATGGAATATCCCATTCCAGACTGTGTAAATCAGAATATTCCATTATTTTGACGCGGTGCAGTCAATATTCCATTATTTTGAAGTGATGAAAATATTGTTATTCATAACTTTGTTGATTTTTGATGAATTGTTTTACTTTTTATATAGAATTAAATTTTATTCAGTATACGTTTAGAAATAAAATTTTTGTTTCATTTGACCAATTTATTCACACTTAACATGAGACGATTTTACAACACCCTCACTACCCAGCTGAATATTCCATTTTTTTGAAGCGCACGAGTATATATCCAAGATTTACAGAAGAAGGGGGGGGGGTGATTTTTAAAGAGGGATGGTTCTATCAATTTCCTATAATTTTTATCTTCATTTCTCCACAAATGGAGGAAGTTAAATCCCTAAAACCTTCCATGTAGATACGGCCTATGATCATCATTTACTCTGCCCGGCCAATGAATTAGAAACATCGGCTCTATGTGCTGGATGGCCTCTTTAGCCAGAATGACAGCATGTATACCGGTTAGGCATCGATTCTACGAGGTGCTGCAGTGTATTGAAGTCAAGTGATGCCCATGCATTCATCAAAGACCTTCAGCGTTATTGATATGCCCTTATATTCTCTCGAAAACATTATTGGTCAATTTCATAAATAATTTAATTTTGGAATATTTAATCGTCAAAATTTTGTTAAAGGTGTCCCAAAATGAACTGACATTTTGAATTTGCCGCCTTTTTTCATGGTACAATCAGAGTAGATAGAGTTTTTTATATGCTGCCATTATTAAACTTTGCAAAACTACACAATCTAACAACGTGTAGATATTGTAAAAATTCACTTCAAAAATTTTGAAAATTTTACGAAAAGTCTTCGCAAAGATCATGTGACTCGATACCGTTAGATTTCTTTCTCTGGGGTATCTTAAGGATAAAATGTAACTCAATAAACCATAAACTATTGAGTACCTCAAAGATGAAATTTGATACAAAGTTGCCGAAAATTCCCAGCAATGTCAATATAAAATTGGTAGAGACTTTACAACACAACAAAGGGAGAACAGAGTTTCCGACTAGTTTCGCCATTTATTCCCGGCTTTATCAAGGATACACACAATATGGAAAATATGGTTTTATCAAGGATACACAATGTCAATATGTTATGGAAAATTTCCTCAAAAGAGTGAATTTGTGCTACCAAGGCCGTGGCGGTCTATTTGTTAGATGTTTTGTATCACACATAGTTTCCATGCTTTTTTCTTTCTAATAAAACAAATTTATTGTTTTTTTGGGGCACCCTTTACATAAATCTTAGAATATCACATCATCTCTTCAAGACATTATCTAAGCCGGATTTATCCAAAAATCTGCAAGAAACAGTTTTCCTAAAATATTGATTCATCATTTTACAATTTCTTTCTTCAAACATCTAGAATATCACTCATCAACAACCAAATCTTTCCAAATCTTCCAGACCTTCACGTTCAATATCTTCCTGTATTTTCTTTGAGTCCAACTTTCTGATTCCGCTCCCACAAAACCTTCATCACGTAAAGAAGCATTTGTTGAGGTGCCTTCTTCATTTTGAGGTTGGATATGATATGAGGTGCCTTCCTCATTTGTGGTAAGGCATATATCATATATACGAGGGTTATTTGTAAAATAAGAACCGTTTTGTAATAAAAACAAAACTACTATATATATTTTCAAAATTTTTTCTTTACCAGATTCTATGTACCTTAAACTATTTTTCCACGTAGTTTACAAGTTTATTTAAGCACTTGTCATAGCGCTCAATGTACTTTCGCATGATCACTTCACATAAGTTGCCGCCGGTGAAGAAAGTCACGCAGTTTTCACTTTTTCATCGTCGCTGAAATGTAGACTGAAATCCCGGAACAGGTGGTAGCCACTGGACGCGAGATTCGGACTGTAAGGCGGGTGATTAAGTTGTTCCCAAACAAAAAATCTGATTAGTTGGGAACAACTTGACACTCGCCTTACAGTCCGGACCTCGCATCTAGTGGCTACCACCTGTTTCTGGATCTAAAGGTGGTCATCGGCAGCCAAAACGGTTCTTACTTTAATACATTGGGGCTGATACTGCATAAGGGCCCCAAGAACCAGGTGCAGGGTTGCTTTATGAAATGATGATGAAAGGAAGATAATGAAAAGGGACAAACACAAACATCCATGCAAACGGGGGGTTTTGAACCCGCGACTCACTGGTTTCAAGAGCTGCGCCTTAACGCACTCGGCCACCGAGCAGGCAAAGAAGTATTAGAACTTTTAATTTAGTGAAATTTTAATTTATTATTTATAACTTTATTTTCTTCATTAACTTTAAAAAGAAGAATTTATTAAATTTAATTACTGATTATATCACATTACTTCTCTTAAGTAATAACATTAAATATTGACTAGCTGTTTAGTAAAAAAAAATTGTCGCTGTTCGTACTTTAATACATGATTTTTTATATTGGATTGATCAGGTAATTCTTAAGATTGGAGTTGAAAACAGAATGAAAATCTGATGATTGAAGTGAGGGAGGCGAGACTAGCCGTGCTTCGGACGTTCGACGTTTCTGGATAGATCGATTCAGAAACGTGTTTCGTGTCAATGGAAGGAATTTTGGTTAGGAAAAACGGGGCTTTGGTTCCCCTCTGTACGGCTCTACAACGATAGTCTCATTTGTTTTATTCTTCTCTTGGTTCGAAATGAGAAAAGGACGATATTGAAAACGACCCATCAAAATTTCTTGGGATTTATCCAAAGTGAGGACGTCGATTTTACCCCACCTCCACCCCTACCCCTATTCGCCGCCGGTTTCTTTCTTTCTTTCTTTCCTCCTGCTGCTCGAAGAAAATTGAAAGATTTTGCTGTCGATGGAAAATGACGAACAATAGCATTATTCGACGTTAAAAAAATACGCACTAAAATAGGATATAGCTATCTATCAGACTAAACTTGGAAGGATTCCTAAAATCGCAAGATGAAGAAAAAGGAATCCGTCATTATAAGAAGAGATTGAGTGAAAAATAAAGAAGGACGAAGAATTTTTTTCCCACTTCTTAATGCTGTCTATTTTGTGTTCGTAACTTTTCGTTTTCCTTCAGGCTTCGAAAACTGGAAAGTAGGTCAGTTCGAAATATAGGTTGACCTATTTAAAAAATTAATTATTCGTGCGAGTTATTTTAGACGATTTGTGGTGCGAAATTCTTCATTTTATTGGGGGTGGGGGAGAATATTCGCAGTTTAAAAAGCCTTAATCAAAGAAGACCACAAGGTTTCCTAGCCCTTGCCCGAACCTTATTATTAGTTCTTAATTTTGTGTTGCGATTAGCTCAATTTCGTTTTTATTTCTAATATTAGTCTGTGGCATCAGAAACAGGGCGATATGTACCGAAGATCTGCTGGCTGAAAGTTCCAAGCTTTAGTCTATATTTAGCACAAGTTAATAATTACAGTGGATACATTCGTTTTGAGTTCATGCATATTGTTGAAATCTGAAAAATTTCGAGTTTTTATTTTTTAAACTTGGAAGAACACTTTAAAAAAATAAAATGAAAGTGTATTCTCTGAATTATAATCATTTTTTTAAATCTATATTTTTTTCATTAATGAAATAAGAATAAGAAATGGGAAAAGGAAGAGAGGGCTAGCGCAAATTCGCAATCAATGAGTCGAATTCATGGTTATTTATTATTCAGTATCCGAATTACATTGGGACTTGAAAAGACGCTGAAGAGGCTGGAAAAATGCTTAGTGAAGCGGGTTTACATTTCTAAATAGCTTACCACTGAGGTGTACTTAATATAGCGCCCACCAATTACCCGACGAGTTTTCCTTTCTGGGGGCTTAAGCAGTGCGGCGAAGGTCGACTCATCCGCCACAAGGAGTTGCTTTCAAAGGATGCTCCATTTAATACTCAAGATACCACAAGAGCAGAAAAGTTAATGGCATCTTATATAGCATTCACTTTTCAATACCATTACCGCTAATTTTCGTTAGATTTATCCGTGTTTCATTCCCCATTGTGGATTTCCGTAATCAAATACGAGCCTCTGTGGAATAAATGAAGACGAAAGAAATGCAATATGGCGCATTTTTATCGGGAAGCAACACAGCTATTGAAACGGAATTTATTTCTCTAATATCAGGAAAAATATCTCGCGTAACAGGCAGGAACTGGACCGAAACGTGATATACACGCACGAGCAGTTATTTCGCACGAGGGTGTATTGCGCTTGAAAGAGCGATAAATTCCGACGTCTCGCAAATTCACGCTGCTCGTCTTTGTTGACAGTCCGAATGGTTGCCGCCAAAGTCGCAGGTAAAGGAGAGTGTCTAGACACGTCGCCCATTATCATAAACCTAAAGCAGACACCTATTTTTAGTTTGGATTCACTGTTTTTAAGAAGGGACATCGATTTTTTATTAAAGATATGGTTATCTGAACACAAATAAAATTTTCTTATTATCGGATGTCAAAATTGTAAACGCTCTACACGGAAATAAAAGGATGGGGCGGTGCATTTTATAGGTAGCTAAAAGGGTCGTTTCACCTTTTGGTGTTACTGGAAATCCCTTTGTGGGCGAAACTCAATCCTCTCCTGGCGATCGATTTATCTTTTGTGTATATGTTCTTTTTTCTTACTGGAACTTCACCCCATTCACCCATGAGTTGCTTGCCTGTCGAAAAGTATTGCTTGTTCAATTCACCTTGCATTGGCTCTCCTCCATTCACCTTGACTCCACTTGTCACGTGTGTTCATTTCTTTCGGATCTTTCTCTTCCATCAGATCGTCTCATTTGTTTGGGTGATTACGAATTCTTATCTATCAAGATCCGCATGTTAGAGCCATGCTTCTATGAATGCTTCTGTGAATGGGAACTGCTGTTGTTTCATTTTCAATTCTTTATTTATTAGTCTATAATCTGTTTGAATGTAAAAGCGACGAGAAAGGAACGAGGAGCATGGCAAGAAGTAAGTTGTTGGCGAGAGTTCTTTGCGTGTAAACGTGGAGGGGTGTGTGGCTTCCAGGGGAAATGAAAATCCCATTGAAAGTGGGTGAGTTCTTTTTTATTTCGAGTCGACGAAGGAGTCGCGCCTCTTTCTTTTTTTGTTTAGGTGGTGTTGTGATTCTTTGTTGTCTAATTGCAAAGTAACTTGCTTTCCCTTTTGTGCGCCAGAAAAAGAAAGTCTGAAGAAAGAAGGATGGAGAGGGGAAAAAAAGAATTGATTTCTTATCCGTTTCCAGATCTGATGAAAACTGTATGGGCTCGAAATGGGAGAAAAGGGGCGATAAGAGCGCCCGAGGCAAATGTCTGTTGCTATCTTTCAACTTTCCTACCTTCTCCTTCCCGCTTTTCATCCCTTTTTCTCCCTTCTTTCTTTTTTTTTTTAAATATATTTATGGTTCTCTGTCTTGCGCTATTTCCCCTCTCCCCTTTTTTTTCGTCTATTTTGCACACACTTCCATTTTCGTTTCCTTTTCTTGGCAAAAAGAAGGATTTCCGTCTTCTGTCTCTACTTCATTACTTTTGAACTTTGTTATCAGTTTCTACAAATATTTCTTATTTACTGCTTTTATTACTTACATTATCTGCTTAATTATTTATCTCTTTTTTTGTCGTTGTTTAATGTACTCTTTGATTAAGCCAACTCCATTCACCTTTATAACACATTCTTCTTACAGTTTATCATTTGTAAGCGATTTTTCCTTTTTATTTCCTGCTTAGAAACATAAACGAACTAATGATTCCAATCGCCTTCTGCCTTTAATACTAACTAGAAGCGAACCCACCCGATTGTATAATCGGGAAATAACCCATTGTTAGATAACCCATTGTTAGATTTTTTTTTTTTGTTGTGACAACGTCCACCGTCGCTGATTTTATATAAATGATGGTTATAAATTTATAATGTCCTACAAGGTATATTTAAAAAAAAAAAATCATGACAGAGTTTGAGCTTGTGTTAACAACAAAAATTTAATACACCAATCAGAAGAGGGGAACAGAATAGCTATTCTTAATGAAGTGTTGCATCATAATTGTTATACGAATTGCTTATTGAATAAGTGACTTCTGTGGTTTGCGTATAAAACCTATTTCCTCTTGATTAATTTGTTTATAATAACTTAATACGTCAGCGCTTAAATTTCAATGCTTCCATTCTAATAAATGTGCACGTTTTCTTTATACAGCGATTGAAAGTAAAAATGAATTCTAAAACTGTATACTTTCAGTTGCTTCTAAAGCCTAAATTTAAACGTGTTTAAATTGTGTTCATGGTTGTAGTCTTTTGAATTACGTCTTCATTTTTAATGCAGTAAGAATTGATACATTTCTTACACATAGAAGTAATCCATTATAGGCATACACCTATTGGTTGAGGTCAGAAGGGGAGGGAGGTGAAAATTAAGTTTTTTAATTGCAGTCTTCTCTTTTCGTTTAAAATATAAGAAAATTTAAAATACCGTGAGTTAGTTCACTAACTTCTTTTCTTCCAGAGGCCTACCGTAGAAAGTTTTTTTCTTGGACATATTTTAAACGTTGAAGTAAATGCTGCAGAGTACAACAAGGGTTTAAAATCCATTACTACAGCGATAGATCGAATTGAATAGGTTACTTCTGAGTAGAGTGAATTAATTTGTGTATTTGGGAGGAATGTTTGAGAGGAAGGTGGCCTTGTTGCTGGAATTACTTGAGGAAAAAGAGCTGGGTCGCTAGTCGTGTATCCTCTGGGGACGTATGCAAGATATGAGGGTTTATCTTTCTAACAAATATAACAGTTGTTGGTAAGAAAAAAATGCAACGTTATTAGCAACATTAACAATTAGGCGTCAAACGTTTTTGTGGCGTAAGAAACACACACGGCGTTTGAGAATGTGCTGAGTTTGTCTGGTTAGATGCCATCATGCTCCGAATGAGTTGAAGAATGAGAGCTGAATGCGTCCTAACCAGTCCGGCCAACAATCCAGTCTTCATTGTATCCAACAAACGAAAAAATACTGATTGTTAAAATCCAAGATGGAAACAATGAAGGTTACATTGTTACTCGGCCTACAATGGTCAGGTGATTTTTCCACGCCAGGCGTGTCTTTCTCGTCGGCTTCGACTAAAACCGAGGAGTAGAAAATGCTAGATAGAAAAGTGGAGAGAGTAAGTAGATGAGTATTTGAGGGTTTATCGTTTTGAGAATTTGAATAAAAGGCGTTACATTTTGAAAAGAATGATTATAGACGATTTGCTTATTGTGTCTTGATGATTTAGTTCCATGTTCTAAGTCTCCTTAAAGTGTCATCTACTTTTTAAGGAGAATTTGGCATGATATTATAGGTTGAATATTCTAGGGATGCTTGTACTACAAAAGGAACTATCATCTTTTGTCGATTGTCGGAAATTTTAAGTAGAAAACTTAAGTAGAAAATACGTCCGCATTTTGTAATTAAAGCTGACACCTGAAGGGAAAGCCTTAAATTGCAGATCTTAATATGCCATTAAGTAATAAAAAGTGAGAAAGGATTTGACAAAATTCTTCAAGCAGTGTCAACAATTGAGAAACCTTCTAATGGATAATGAGATGTTGAAAACGAAGACAAAAGACTTTCTTTTCCCACCCTATTATATGCTACTCTAAGTTGTTTTCGTCAATCGTCACCTGAACTTCAAATCATTTTCTATTATAAATGGCCTTCATTATTGAACGTAAAATGACGGGAATAATTGTCAGCTTGGTTACGGCACATTGAATTCTCACCAGTTTACCGAGGATGATTTTTCCTGATCGTCGTCAAAAGAGATAGAAACGAATTTACTAACGATGGAATTGTTTCAGTTCATTTCATGCTCCCTCCTCTTTAACTTAAACATCATTGGTTATATTTGACTCTTCCGTGGTATTCTTTAAAATTAATTTTTACATTACGTATTCATATTGATGTATTTTATAAAGAAACAAATATCTTTTGCAATTTTTTTGAATGCATTATATTATTACATTCTTGTTGGCTAGAATAACTCAGTATAATGACCGCAGCCTTTGTTCGCATTGAAATTGCAATGGCGTTAGCATGGACATTTTCTTAGCATCGCGTACAGGTTCATAGGAATAGGCTTTTATTCTGTTATCGTCACCTTCTTTTGTCTCTTGTGGATGAGGTTTATTCGGCGTGTGTGTGAAACGTAGAGGGGAAATAGAAGTCTTTTGCGGGCGGTCGTTACGGTTTCGTCCGCAGGGCCGTCGGCAAAATTCGCGCAGTTCTCTCGGATTCGGAACTTCTAACAACGTTAAACGCACTATCAACCGTGTTTCACATGATAACCATCGCCGGGAAAAGGCCCCAATAGCTTCTCCCCTCCTCCTGTTTTCCTTCACAAATGTTTCCGGTTTAAAATCGAATTTCTACGGCCGATCGGCCTCCTAATCATTCTTCTAGCTGGTTTCCTAACAAGGTAATTGGTTTTAGAATTCGGTATCAAATAATTCTGAAACCAATAATGGTTGATAAATTATTTTTCTGTTAAAAACAAATAGTTTTCGCTTTGGATTACATTATCATTTTAATGGATCTTACATGCCTATCTATAGAAATGATCATGCCCGTCGTTTTTGTTAAATTTAAGTTTCTATTTTATACTGTATTTAGTGAGATAACTGTCCAAAGTGCATAAAATGGTTAATTATTCGGGTAATTATTCTTGGAATGGATATTATAAATATTGTTTATAATCGACTAACGAAAGAAGTTAATGAACAACACGTAAATTTTGTGCTAAGCTCCTTCTTCTTTAATAAAAATTTCACGTTTTACAGAGAAAACATTTTATCTTAATGTAAAGAATACATAGTTTTAAAGGGTTTTCTTGTAATAGTTAAAGAAATAGTATGCAAGACTGTGCTAATCACCTCAAAGTGAACGTTGTTCGATGAGGCGTCGGAGTGGAGCTCAGGCGTTAAGAGAGATTTCCAAAGTTAATTCGGTAAAAGACAACGCAATCCCTTCAGCCAAGGCTGAGAAACCAATCGATGTGTTTCATTATATAGGAGATGCGAAGGATATTGCCGCGAACAAGTGGCTCACCTTTCTTTCTGGAGTTTTGCTGAGGCACGAAGGCGTTAAGGTTGATATGTCTTAAAAGAGGCGAGGGTCTTCAGAGTGGTATTTTTATCCGTTGAT
Source organism: Rhysida immarginata (assembly GCA_023313115.1). Lineage (NCBI taxonomy): Eukaryota > Metazoa > Arthropoda > Chilopoda > Scolopendromorpha > Scolopendridae > Rhysida > Rhysida immarginata. Next base: position 1,444,285 of record JAHWFO010068719.1, read on the forward strand.
AGCCGGCGAATGCTACTTGGTACTGGAAAAAAAAATTTGGGGCTGATGGTTCGGAAATTTTTTCATTCACTCTTCCATTGCCTTTAAGAAGCGATTGTTGGACGGCGCTGACCAATTTCCAATGAGAACTGGATATCTTTGCAGAGGTCAGCAATAAAAAAAAAAAAAAAAAAAAAAAAAAAAAAGACGTCTCTAATATTTCGCAGTGGCATAATCCAACATTGTAGAGTCTACCGGTTATGCATCAAGAGTGATTCGTCGTTCAAAAGGGGTTTAATAGCAATATTGTATTGGAGATACTAAGTGAAGAAACCCAATACAGATGCTGTATTCACCCGAAAAAAACAATCGATTTTGTTGGAAATTTTAAGAAAAGCTTGTCTTTTGAAAGACGTAAAAGTGGGAGATCGACACGCTCGCATACACTCATCACCACAAGGATAGGCAAGCAGATAAGATTGGATCGATTGTAAACAGACTTCGGATGAATCGATGGATTTTTCTAATGTCTTAAATGTAAAAGTTCTTTGGAATAGGGCTTAATTGGATTCGAGATGTTTCATGCATGCAAGCAGTCAGATACCGGACAGCCGCGATTAACGTAAAAAATTAACTAGGACAATGAAAATATTACAAATTTAAAACCGAATGCGCTGAAAATGCGATTACGTTTCAGAATTTAAGGGAAAGATGCAATTCTGGAAAATGATATTAATTCTATTTAATTCTAAATTTTATTTGCAAAGTGCTTGGATGATATGTGAATGCTATAATCCGTTTTTGATTATAAAATTTTTAATGATAAAATTCCAAATATCGTCACTAAGATCGTTTAACATCATTGGCTGGTATCTATTCATTTTTCATTGCCGTGCACAACTGAGTCCTCTCCAAACTTATGCACAAAACAATCGTCTGAAAATATGCATGAACTGATGTCTGTAACCTAACAACGCCATCTGTTGGTCAAAACCCAAACAATTCTAGCATTAATTTTTTCCCTGGAAAAAAAAATCCGATTTCATTTCAATCGTCTCTGAGCAAACAGAATCTTTTTATCTGCATTCGTGTGCAAAATATTGAGTTTTAAAGCTTTTCCTGACTTTTAGATCACCCTGTGTTTTACTATGAATCTGTTTTCCATTCAGGCTATTGGATGGTGGAAAGGAAGAAAATGCGAATGATATTAGTGTACGGATATAAATAGCTCATAAAGCAGCAAACGTGACTCGCAACATCAACAGCGCATTCGGCCAGAGGACCGTCAACGATCTTAAGGTTCGAAAATTTCACCATGGAGATGAGACCCTTAAAGATGCAGAAGGTCGTTGACAACGACGAATTGAAGGCGTTGGTCGAAGCAGACTTACGTAAAACAATTCCAGAGTTTACTGAAGAGTTAGGCGTAAATCATCCGACAGTTTGGACAATCTAAAGCAATTTGGAAAATCGAAGATGATGGACAAATAGGGCCCCCATCAGCTGAACGACCAAAAAATAAATCGCCATTATAAAGTGCGTTCTATGCTTCTTTGTACAAAAAAAACCGATCCGTTTCTTGATCGTATTGTAGAGTACAAAGAAAAATGATCCTTTATGACAAGCGTTCAGCTCCTTAGTTGCATCACGACGAAGGACCAAAACACTTCCCTAAATCGAAAATGCACCGAAATAAGGTTATGGTGATCTTTTGGTGGTCTTTAACCGGATTAATCCAATACAGCTTCCTGGATCCTGGCGAAATGATCGCTCAAAAATGTACCGTCAGCAAAAGAGTACGAAACGATCTACAATGTTTGTGTCTAGTATTGGTCATGCCAGGATGGTTCTACTGTCTCCACTTTCACAGGTCATATCTTATTCAATTTTTACTCATCGCAAGACAATTTATCCTTCTTGCTGCAAGCCTGATACCATTTGTTACTTTGAATGTCTTTTTCTTTTAAACCCAGCACTTTGAGTGCCAATCCCACTACACGATAACGCTCGACCGCACATCTCAAAAAGAACTCTTAAACGAACTATGCTACGATATTCTTCCCCATCCACTATACACAAAGGAGTTTTCGACTATTCCAAGCAACTCGATAAAAAATTTGCTTTTTTCAAGTAATTCGATAACTTCTTGTGGTATAAAATCTTTAAAGACCAACTTCTTATGGTACCAGTTCTCCCTCTATATAACGCCGAATTTATAACAGCAAATCCATGTAACGAAGTTTTTCCCGGAAAATAAAAACTGCAAGCATAAATGAGTTTGTGGTTTTTATTTTCCGGAAAAAACTTTACTATATGGACTTGCCATTATAAATTTGGCCGTAGAGTGTTATATAGAGGGAGCACTGGTACTGCCAAAAATGCGTTTCGAGAGTTCGTTGATTCCAGGACTGCGTAATTTTATGCTTATGGACTAGTAGAAATAGACATTGTTCTATATTGCTATTGGAACTTTATTTATTGCTGTTCTTATATACTTGGTTCTCGTTGGCAGAAATACGTTGATTGTACCGATATCTATTACAATGAATAGAGAATTTGAATGATTTATAAGCTTTGAATTTAGAGGTCAAGATCGACATTTTTTCCCTTCAATCTGATGGCTTTTACGAGTGCGATTAAAAAAGTTACATTTGCTTAACATAGGTTAAGAAAGTCTTTTCGAGATATGCAGCATAATACATTAGAACGCAAATAACTGCAACTATGCACTATTCTATTGAGGAATACACGGCTAAAATTTCGGTTCTTTGTTGCGGCATTATCGTCTTATGGTCATCATTGACAATTCGTTGTCGGTCCATATGTTCTTTCAGCTTGCCGGAAAGGTGAAAGTTACATGTAGCAAGACTGGGACTGTAAGGCGGATGTTGCTATTTTTCTCACCCCAAAATAGGTAGGAAATCTGGTGTTGCCTTGTCTTGAACGAGAACAACACCATGTGGCCCTCGGCTTAACTTTTCACGCTTCTTTTTTCATGACTGAGCGCAAAGATCCTAATGTTTTCAGTAAGATCTTCTTTGTCCTCGTTCACGAACGTCATATAAACAATTTGAGCTTGGAATAACTTTCTTATGACAACAACGAAGCTGTCTTGCTACAGGGCCACGCTTATAAAATTCATTCTGTACATGTGCCATAATAAAACCCTTAATTCTATCACGAGCTGGCGAAAGGCATATTGTAAAGTGATGATGGAAATAATGAAGCTATGCTTTAAATTATACTATTAAATATAGATGAAAAAGGGAAGGGCATTTAACGTGAAAAATTCCGCGACCTGGATTAGAACCAGAGACTACGAGTCCCTAGCTCTTTCGCCTCTACCAACTGAGCTACCTGTAATTTGCACTTTAAATCACTTACGTATGTGATGATCCTATTTTTTAAATATTAAGCTGTAAAGAAATTGGCCCATTACTTTCGATCAAAATAAAGGATCGAATGAATTCTTGACCTTCCTATTGTTGTTGAGGGGTGGCTTTGCATTACATTGATGAAAGTAAACACTTCGTAGGTAGCATATACTTCGCCTTTTATTCCCAACATTCTTCTTCCTCCCTCCCCTTCACACAAATCCTCTGCCTTCCATTCTCTGATCGACCGTGTCCTTGAACTATCAGTAGAACGAGTCATAATTTCGAATCCATTTAACAGAAAGCAATGGTTACCTCCTTTCATTTATCCACCGACTAATCCGTTACCGAAAGCGCGTAGCCCGCAACTAATAATCCAACTCTTCAAATATCTAATATCCCTCCTCAGAAAATGAATTTCCCTCACATTAAACATCTATTTTCCTTGTTCCCGAGCGTGTTTTACCTTAGACCAAGCTTTCCCAACCTTTTTTGGTATTTCCCACCCTAAAAATTTATCCCATTTAAAACGTACAAAAGACAAAAGAGGTTAATAATGACTTCATTTGGAATCATCAGGGCAGAAAGGATTAATCTTATTAAATAGATACAATCACTTTTTCTCGCACCTCCAAGAATGTTTTCGCATACCAGGTTGAGAACCCCTGCCTTAGGCCCTCTTAGTCTGCCTCATACTGTGTTATGATATGTGTCATAGCTACTATTACTAAAATCCAAGCTCTGTCTGGCTGTCCCTTTATAAAATCGGCCCCTGCAAGAGATACCTCGGAACCACCTTTTTTGATCGATACTTTTGGCTGGGTAGGGGGCGATAGGGGGTTTTTTATTCCAATTTCGCTTTTTTTTCTCACAAAATTTTTTTTAAATAAATTCAATTTTCCTGTATCTCTATGGAGTTTATTTTTGCGTGGAGTAGTTTGTGACGTCAGATTTTGTTTTGCCAATAAGACTGCTTCTAAGAGGGGAACAATGAAAATAAGAAAGAGAGAGATGGAAAAACGCGTGATCACGAATAATTAAATAAGAAATTTTTCACAAAAAAAAATTCAATAAAGTTTCTTTTATTTTCATTTATAATCCTTCTTTAAAAAATCCCCGTTTTTAAAACGGGATTTAACCCTCGTATCGACTAAAATGTAAAATTGCGACTGCTTCTACGTTGGAATGACGTCACGCTAGTTTATTACCAGATATAAGGAATATATGTATTCAAAGAAGAACAAAACATCGAACTTCCCCGCCCATCAACTCGAAGCAAACAACAATAAGAAGAATCCATGAAAACCCGACAAATTTCCGTCTTTCGTCTATCTCAGAAATTCTAGAGAAGACAACTCTGATCAGATGTTAGGGTCACTGTCGTGCCAAGAACCTAGTACAACAAGAACAGTTCGGTTTTCGTACTAACTAAGATGCCATTGTGCACGATTTTTCCAAAGCCTGATCAATGCAAATTATACTTTACTGGAGATACTACTGTTGTGATTGGGCGCGCAACCTTGCTCACCTATAGAAGGCCCTGATGGATTTTGAATGCTGGTTTAACAACTAGAGGCTGAAGTTAAACATCGATGAGTGTAAAGCAATGATTTTAACCAGAAGCATAAGTCTGTAAATTGTTCGTTTTATACGACTACACTGGATCTATAACTACAAATACCAAATATGCACTGAACAAAGTGATTGCTCTCGCAGGCCGCATCAGTGCCCTTGACATCGACAACAAGCTACTTCTATACAAATGATTATCCGAATCATCCTGCTCTACAGCATGCCTGTTTGGGCACCTGGCAAGTAAATGGAATGAGCTTCAATCGTTTCAGAATGTTACCTTCAGGACGATTGCCAGACATGAGAACTACGAAGAATCAGTCCATTCATAGGGACTTTGAAATGACATTGACGAATTTGTCCGAGAACTGAAGAATATGGCGAAGAAAGAAGCATTCGCTGGACATGAAGTGCCACACCAAGTATCGGACGCCGAGTCACATTTTGAAGACATTAACAAAGTTTCCTTCCTGGGTTATTAGAAAATATGATATCCTTCTTTATCTCTGCTATTGCTATTTCATGGTTTCTGTTCTTTAAGCTGATAATCGCGAATCTTATTCTTCAACTTGCATTTGTGGATGATGTTTTGGGTCCATTAGGCTTCTTAGATACCAGTGCATTTACTTTGGTATCTGTTGAAGTAGGGCGAGTTTTGTGGAAGCACTGCTTCTGTCCTGTCTGAACAATTGTACACAACGTTGTACGACTATCGACTGTCTTCTTGTTATTTTGCAAAATGTTTACTTTCATCGATGTATTGTAAAACCACACTTCTACTGTAAGTCGAGCAGTTTTAAAAGAACATGGATTTTAGTTGCTATTCATATTTGACGATGTTGCCAGGAGTCAAAGATTTAATTCAAAATGTATTCTCAGAATTTCTCTTATAAGTTTTTCTCTCTTTTCTCTTATGAAATAATAAAGCTGACATAATTCGAGACTATAAACAAAACCAGTTGAGAATGCTTGGTTCTACATTAAATAACGATGTTAATTAAAAGTATCATTACGGTAATCGCGAAGTCGGTGGTTCCGACGCCAATTTTTTTCGAATTTTTTAATTCTGAATTCTGATTCCGATAGAGCATCAAAAAGTGAGTAAAAGTTATAAGGCGCACATATCCTATCTATTCGGGAACATGGCCAAAATGATGATAAAATCGGTTCTGCGACCCGGCTCGTTTCTAAAAAATCTATCTGAGATACTCAACCAAAGGGAATTTTAAATGTGTGCAATATAAAGCAAATCAAGGTGGAATGAATGAATACGTGATTTTAATCCAACTGTATAATACAGTATAAGCAAATTACTGAAAATTATTTTAAAAATCAATCCCTTTGGCACAGTGATGAACATTTTAGACATTCAGTCCAAAGGCGTTCACTTTGCTAGGGTTTGCTAATACTTTACGAATATTTGGTCATATTGACAATTCTGAAGTTCCCTAGGGCCGCATATCGGAAGTTCTAAAGTCCTTTAGGGTCACAAGGCAACATTTCATCACTCAACAACCATTAACCGAGGATCGCACCGTGTAGTTCCCGAGGGTCACACAAACATTTGTTCGGAGACCGCTAGTTGCCGACCTCTGGACTATACTAAACAAGCTCTGAATGGACATTCAGAACTAAAAATGCTCCAACCCCAAACTAATAGTAAATTAAATGAACGAGAGTAAGTGTTTTCATAAATCTAAAGTTTCTGATGTCGCCTAACCTAATCTAAGAGATGGGGGACTATTAAAATTTCCTGGCAGTCTTTAGCATTCTTGTCATAATGTCTTTTGAGTGAAAATAAAAGTTGTCATCATACGAAGCTATAAATAAAATAGTATCAAGTTTGTCAGAGGGCGTTACTGATAGTTCAAAGGTTGCTGTTAATCGTTAGAGATGCTAATAGTTATTCACTGTACTTGCTCACATACACATGAGAAGAAGTCGTCACAATATTCTCACGCGTAGTCTTTTTCGTCGGCTACGAGTCTCACAATCTGCAACGCCCTACTGAGGTATGTTACCAAAATTAGAAAATTAATCATGATCATATCCAGGTTGCAAGAAGTAAAAGTGCAAATGTTCGATATTATGACCTTCACGAACTAAGTGCCCTATCATAAAATATTGTCGTCGTGTTAACATTTTTCGCGGGGCAAGATTACTTACAGCATAATTGCCTTGGGTGATTATCAAGAAGACGCATTCCAATGACGAATTCTAGAGGCTCTCTCGGGTTTGAAACAGGTGCAGAATAGCCCAGAAGTTTTACTCAATGATGTAACTGAGTGGAGGTTTTTACAATTTGTACACATGCTGTGCCTCGTTTACAATTTTCGTATTTACATTCTTAAGAAAGAACTTTGTAATGCACAATAATTTATTTTCTTGATTATAACTTGCTGAAAGCTTCTACTAGGTTGCCTCTAGAAACTGCGAATTTGATCCCTAGTCTGAGATCTATGGGGTTCCTGTATTCCAGTTCAATGTAAATGGCATCAATTTCGCCGGTTTGGATTCACATTGACAATAATTTGCGCAAGACCTCAACCGATTAGGTAGGTTATTATTCTTAGACGTACCACTGAAATTATTCTTTTCGAGTCTGGTAATTGAATTATAAAGATTAGCGTTAAAGCAATTTTCTGTAAGAGCATATTGACCCAACATTCGGTGACTTTTTTTTTTCCACCGGAGTTCGGGGCGGTAGGGAGCCGAAAAGCGACGAAGGCACGTGGGGAAACGAAACCCGCCATGGTCTCGATGTTTGTATTCTCGGGTGGTTCGCCGTGAATTGTTTCAGTGTTTATCTGGCGCAAAAGCAAATAGTCCCATAAGTAAAGCCGTCTAATCCTCTGGGTCCGCGAAGGAAATAATTAGGGCCGTACGTTGTGCGAACTGAAAATTCCCTGTTCTTTAATGGGGCAATGGAGACGACAGAACGGGGAGCGAGCGGTTATTGGATTACGAACAGCGTATACGTTTACGTGGCACTCCTTTCTCTTTCTCTCTCTTGTTCTGTCCTCTTAAACAACGCTACCCTCAATGAAATTCAATCCCATTCAACAGAGAATGCCTCTCCGTGCCTAGATTGGCATTAAGGAGAACCCCAAGTCTTATATCTATTCACTTCCCATTTCTCATCTTCTTTGCATGAAACTTCCAAATAATAGATAAGAAGAAGAAAAGACGAGAGGGAGGGAGGGGGAGGGAGAAAGAGCAAAATCTTAACCTTTCACTTACTTATGAGGGAATAAATTGAAATAGAGTAGTCATATTCCTTAATGTCCGTAAAACATAATGGAACATTCCGAGGAATTACCAGAGGAAGGAAAGAAAAAAAAAGATTTATGTGATAAATTTGAACAAAATTTCATTAAGACGCACGAATCCTAATGCAGTTTCGCGTGTTCATTTTAAGGCTTGCCTTGGCATCTTCCAAAGATTTAAATTTCATTTGCCCGCATTGAAATATTTGGAATAGCGTTTTAAAATTCTCTGCAAACAGCTTTAAATAACACATCCGATTAAAGGGGAATGATTTCCTCTACCATTATTACAACTATCCCATAGCGCTGATGCTACCATAAATTGGTAAAATTGTCATTTCATCCTTAATACGTAGAATAATTTCATTCGAATGCTGTGAAACGAAGCTGACGCAAGCAGAAGTTAAAAATTTAGTCAACAAGGAGATGAATAGATTAATGGAAATATTGATTTGTACAAAATTCAATTATAGTAATATCCGATATTCGACTTGTAGACTTACATTAAATCCAATTTTTGTTAACGGAAATTTCAAATCAAGAAATAAATTGAGACATTAATAAGTTCAAAATAAAGAAAATTAGAGAGCGCTTTTCAATTTGATATTAATTTCCCAACTTTTGATTTAAACTTCCGTTAGTGCTGATTAGAATTAAGCGTACGTATTTTAACTTTTCCAATTTTTCTTCCATTTTTTCTTCTTCATGTTTTAAGGAAGTTCAGGGATTTTCAAGCAAAATTTCCGTCCTTTTGTGCCGTGCTACTTTAATGAGCGAAATAGCGTGCTTAATCTAAACGAATCAACCCACCAACGTCAATGAAAAGAACAATTCAGGTAAAGCAGTCGGGAGTGCTTTTTGGCTGAATGCTTTCCCTCAAATCTTTTACCGCAAAACAAAATGAAAGGGGCTCTTTTCTGTTCTTTAAATACATCGGACAACAAAGAAACTGGTCCAATTTCTCTTGGGTAGGCTATAACGTGCTGAATACGGATCTGGTCATGAAAATGTTTCATGTAGTTTGTTATAAAATCTTCCGTCATGTTGCAGCCAACACATCTCATGTAGAAGCTACGGTATTATTTTCTTGTGCAATACAGCTGAATCACGGCATTATAATCAGAACTGCGAGGCGTGAATATAAAATGTTAACTCTCTGTTAAAAAAATGTGAAAAAACGCACAACTTTTAAAAAGGGTAGAAAGTAAAAATGTGAAAAAAAGCGCAGATATTAAATAATATTAGCAATGTACCCCTGTCTGCTAAACTTAAATTCATTTTCTTAAATTTCTATTTTTACGAAATATACGAGGGTTGGGGCATAAGTCATGGCAACTATTTTTTTTCTTGTAGATATGTGAACGGATCACAAACGTATATGTGTCGTGTGGAAGTTCTGCAGGCATAGTGTGCATGCAGAACAACAGATGGCTCTGTGATAGCTGGTAGTAGCGCAGCGAGGGCTGTGAAATCAGTCAGTTGGTGAGTGTCGTGCGAGATGGAAGTAACCCGTGTTGAGTAGCGCGCTTACATCAAAATAGCCGTTCTCCGAGGGAGAAATGTGATGGAATGTCACAGTGAATTAGTGGAAGCCCTTGGGAATAATGCCCTACCATACCGTACAGTAGCACGGTGGGTAGGAAAGTTTCAGCAAGGACGTGTGTCAACCTGTGATGAGCAACCGTGAAGGCCATATAGCCCTGTATACTACCGTAATAAATTAGTGTGTTACGATATTCATTGTCCACACATGTAGTTAACATCTTGTCCTTTTGTCTGTATATGTCACATTTTCCAACCGGACTGGTATCTTCAAGAAAAAAAATAGTTGCCATGACTTTTGCCCCAACCCTCGTATTTGCTCTGAGAGTTATCCAACCTTTCGCTCGTGGACTAAAGATTAAAGAAACAATTTTTATGGGCCTACAAATCCACAAGGTGACAGAGTGAATAGTTTTAATAGAATTGTCAAAAGAATGGTGAGAAAGCTGGACACACCTTTATTTCTGTGATTGAAAACTTTCTCGTCAAAACAAGAAGGTTCCAAATTTCATACGTTCTTAGGACATCGCACTATGGAATGCCATATATTGTTGAAAATACACGGTAATTTTCATCCAGGCATTTTGAGTAATGCATAACTACAGTAGAACAAAGATAATAGAGGAATACAGCACGTTTGAGGTTTGAAATGGCCACCATGTTTATTGCGTCTGTAAGAGAATTGATCGCTCTCATTAAGTATTGTCACCATTACTCATGCTTTTGCTGCTCTATTATTTTCTGAATAACTTCGATCCTTACGTTGACTCAACAGATTGTGATTCGACCCATGTTGATTTGGGCTCTAGATTTTGCTTGTCCCGCAGAAATTTACAACTACGTTTCGATTGAAAAGTTAAATGTGACTATTTAGTGTAAGCAAATCGCAAATAATAAAATAATTTAAAATTTATATTTTTATATCAGTTAAACAGGATGTGGGAGGCAATGGGCTAGGGGGCTTTCGCAGAGCAAGCCGGATCTTGAAGTTAAGAATCGCCTAGCACGGCTAGTCACTGATGACCATTTAGTGAGGCGAGATCTTAGCCTTCCCCCGTGCCTCGGAAGGCACGTTAAGCCGTCGGTCCCGGCTCCTACTATCATCTTATAGCAGTCGTAAAAAGCTGGAAGAAGCTCAAAAATGCATCTCCCAACTCGTCTGGTCAGCGCGGGAGATTAGACGTAAATATCCCCTTGGGGAAGGTCTATGTCTTGCAGTGGACTGAGACAGGCTGAAACATTTACTCTTTTATTTACAGCTGTAAACCTTCTATTTATTCCATCCAGAGTGGCCATTCCGTCCCGATTTCGGCAGGATATTTTTATGCCGAAATATTAACAAAAACAGAATTTCTTTCTCCTGAATATGATTTTTATGCAGTTTCTTCGAAAAAAAAAATGTATATTAAGTACAAACATTAAAAACTTATTTTTCTTTGTGTTGTATTAAAAAATATCCCCTTTTGTCCCGCTGAAAAATTTTTCAAATAATGGCCACCCTGATTCAATGCAATAGCGAAAATGAAAACAAATAGGCAATAATAAAGCATTAGCTCTTATGTCTGCATATTTTACAATTATATTGTTCCTAGAAAGTGTTCATAATCAGCAATAATCGGTCAGTACCATTATAGCTTCAAAGCAAAGTTGCAGAATAATCATAATTCTGAATTTGTTTTTATTTTGAACCCATGCTATTTGGGCTTTACACTCAAAATAATTCCAGGCTTATTCAATTCTAGGTATGAACATCTATTGCGCTACACATGTATTGTAAGAATGATGCATTAGTTGCATCATTTCCATAGGAATTTTTGTCATCGGCACATGAAATTGCTTCAGGCATCGTGATTTTCTTTTGGAAGCATATGGAAAGTCAAACTTTCTTGAGTACCGATATAAAAAATATGCATGAAGAATTATTGTTCTATATCCTCATCACTGTGATACAGCATTCAAGCTTTGATTATGTGTTTATAATATATTTAAAGAAGATAAAGAGACAAAAATATTAGAGATCTTCATTATTTTTTTTGTTTCTCATTTAGATGAATAACTAGAATTGTATTGGCTCTGTTCTTTTTGTCTTATGGTGATGGTCGGAATTTACCTCCAGAGGATTGAGTGGAAAGGGGCGGAACCTTTCCGCTCGTTATCTCGCTTCTCTTCATCCCATCTATTGATTGCGCTTGCGACTTGCCCGACAAATAAAATATTAACCCGGGAGCAAGTTTCCACGTGCTTTTGAGTTCTGCACAAATGATAGCAAACGTTCTGGAATTACCAGTGACGAATAATTTTTGTCTGGCGATTGGAAAGATCTGCATTGTCAAAGTCCTTTATGAAAAATTTATAGCATCAAAAATAAATTTTTAAAAAACGCCCAGGTAATATGACATAATTTAGTAGGAATTTTAGGTATGTTTAAAATTGTCAGGAATGTTTGAATGTAAAATGAACTACTGGAGAACTCAAAATTCTCCAAAATTTAGTTAGCTTGTACGTGTACTTTAATTTTGTGCGGATTTTGAATTTTGATTTACTTCATGAAAATTTGAATATTTTGGTAAATTTTGAAAGTTATTTCAACTTTGTCAACAATTTACTCGAAGCTATTTGTGAGAAGCTGGGAACAAATACTTATTATACACAAGGTGTCTCACCTAAAGTGAACAGAACAGACTTATCGATGTCTCGACCTGTGTACCCGCAACAGAACAGACTTATTACGTTTTAATTTATTGCTTTTCATCGAAACAAGAACGTTACATCGTTTGTTCGTTTCTGCTCGAGCTGTGCTTCAGCATTCGCCAACGATGGTGGCAAAATTTTGCGTGTTTCTCATTACATCACCATTTTATTTTACGTAAGAACTGACGCACAGTTACCTGAAACGCGATGACGCAATATCCACTGCATGAGATGGTCGACATGGTCTTCTGCTGTGGTGAAGTAATGAGAGTATTGCTGATGCAAAAAGACTGTATCCAGAGCTATTTCCGATTCGACGCCATCCTCACTACAGAACAATTCAGCACATCATCAACAGATTCCAAACCACAGGATCTCTTCAGCAGCTACCTCGAGAAGGTCGTCCGAGGACTGCAACTAATCCTCATACAAGTGTCCGAGCAATTGCACATGGTCTGGGTATTAGCTAATCTTCCGTGTGGGACATCCTCTCGACACAAAACTTCCACCTATATCATGTTCATTGTGCCCAAGCTCTGGAATTAGAGACCATGGTTCCTGTGCAGAGTTTTGCGACTGGCTGCTCTGTCAAATTGATGACGACTTATAGGTCGTAGGCAAGATTCTGTGGTGTGATGAGGCCCAGTTTTCACGAAACGGTACTGTCAATAGGGCATAATCTACACTACTGGGCAGAAGAAAATCCTAGGTGGCTAAGACCAACATCACACCAAATGAACTGGAAAATGAATGTTTGGTGTGGTATTTATGGGACACAAGTCGTAGGTGCTGTTTTTTATGAAAGTATCCTAACTGGTCAGCGCTACCGGGATGAAATACGGACTGGTGTGGTGGAAGACTTTCTAGATTATTTGCCATTGGCAGAACGTCCAGGACTGTGGTACCAGCAAGAGAATGTTTGGATGGAATGTTTCCGAAAAGATGGATTGGCAGAAACGGACCAGTTTCGTAGCCACCTAGGTCACCGGATCTTACACCCTTAGATTTCTTCCTTTGGGGGTATTTAAAAGAAAAAGGTTTATGCTACGGAACCCAGGATGCAGCGTGAACTTCAAGGACGAATTGAAGTGGCCATTAGGCAAATTCCTGCCATGACAATGACAGCTGTCTAGAAGGCAATCACCTATTGTGCACAGTTATGCCTTGCAGTCGAAGGCCAACGCTTTGAACATACTTTAAAATAACCTATGTTCGATTTTGAAACTCAGGACTTAAATTACATGTTGTATTAATCCTTTTTGAGTTTAGAAATAAAAAGCTCACTAATTGATTTGTCTGTGACTTCTCAACACGATAGTGGGAGGGTATTATACCAATAATCTTCATCCTCATTTATCTCACACAATTTTCCTATGAATCAGTTAAAGTAAACATGGATTTAGATTAATTTTGGGGTGCTCTACAAGTTCGTAATTGGAAATTTTCTTCTATCTCTGATAGGGAAAAAGTTGGCGTGTGAATGTCCTTGAAGGTCACTTTTGAGGTCGGAAATGGAAAGCCCACGATCCACTTGATATAAGACGCTTTTCTTCTATCTAATGCATCGCCTCTCTTCTGTGATATACACTCATAGTGCTAGACTTTTCGGACACCTGTATATTCATTTCTTGGAATTTTCTATTAAATTGTATTCCTGGTAAACTTTTTTCTATTAGCCGCTGTTGAGAACCATTTTGAATAATTAAAATTCCAAGTAATGGTTAAAGATAATCTGGTTGCCATAACAGTATGAAAATTAACATATTTAAAAATCAGATAATTTTTTTGTTCCGGTACATGTTTTTACTTTTCAGATTTAAAAACCATGCTATAAGTGAATGGACGTTACATTTTTAATGAAGAAAAAATGTCTCTGCTATCTAGAGATTATGCAGAACAATTTTCATATAGTCGGAGCGACCGTCCAGCAGCGTGTGGCCTCACAGTGTGTGCCCATTCGGTTGTAGAGTTATGCAAACAATTAAACATACTGCTATTTAAAATGCAGCCAGCGCCATCTCTCGGTATTAAAAATAAATTTTATGCTATAGAAAGTAATTTTGTTACAATCATCGCTTAGCTGAAACCGCTGAAACTAATTAGATGACCCCTTCAAGGGATAAATTTCCAAAAATCATGAAATACGTCTTTCTTAATTTCTTATCAAAGGGGCAAATACCATGGATTTAACTTAAAAATGACGAATTTTCATATAGACTTAAGGTACAACCCCTATTTTACCCCCTTAGGAGATGGATTTCGTAAAATCCTTTCTTAGTGAGTCTCTACATTCTAAAATAAAACTACAGACCAAATTTCATACCTTCAGCGGTTTCGGCTCGGCGATGATGAATCAGTCAAGACATGTTATTTTATACATATAGATTTCAGTTTGTGTCATATCCTAGTAAGTGTGATATATATATATATATATATTATTAGTGATTTCATTGAACAGTTGTTATTTCTTTCGTAAAATATTATATTAAGCCATTTTGGTAAAAGATAAAACTCGAATTATTAAGCCCCCATAGAAACATTTAATACTCTTAGTATTGAAAAATGAAAAACGTTGAATAACTGTGGAAAGCGACATAATAACAGAAGAAAACTCCTTTTATCCACAAAATATTTTTACTGGACAATCCAGTAAAAATATTTTGTGGATAAGAGGTGTTTTCTTCTGTTATTACTCTTAGTATTACTATTCCGACTATGTAATACTCGTAATTTTAATAAATTCTCTACGAAAATTTTTAACAGCATGCTCAGAAAGCAAAGAAAACTGAGCAATTTATTTTTACCTGCTGCTTTTAATCTTTATTTGCGGTGAGAAATGAAGAACAATTTATGAAGTTTTCCTTGGTATTCCATTAAAACGCATACAATGACTTCTTTAAATTTTAAGTGAGCATAATAAAAGAAAGATAAAGGAAGGCACAAAGCCAAGCAGTAATTACCTGAAAAAAATGCTAACTTTTAATTTCACTCTCTCTCTCTCTTGTTACTCCCTCGCCCCGCCAACTTTTTTTATTTTTTTTCTTTGTGTCCCTTTTTCTATTTCTTTCTTTTTCTGTTGGGTGCATTTCGTGGGGTGTGCTTAATGAACGAGTGGCTCGTAAAGAGTTTGGGGGTTCGTCTTCGTTTCGTCTCTCCACCTTTAATGAGAAAGGATTGAGGGTAGGAATGAAATCTGATGCTTCGTGAAGTTGGGGATGGGAAAAGAGGAAGAGTTCTCTCTGTGTGTGTATGTATGTTCCATTTCCACCTCACTTTTAATCGTTGGGTTGGAAGTCGAAAGGCCTGATGGGAGTAATTAGCATGACAATGTGGCGTCGACGCATCCAGGGTGTTGCAACCGTGAAAATGAAGAAGAATGACATTTTGGAAACGCGTTTCGAAACCGGTAGGATCACGAAAAGGGAAGAAAGGGTCCGGAAGGGATTTTAATTGAAACTGCCTTTCGGAGCAGACGGGGGACGTCATTGTGAGCACCATCAGGCACCGTGTAATAGCCGGTGATTTTCTGCGTTAAGACTATTGGAAAGTTCCTTTCTTCTCTAGTGAGCAGGGTTAAATTCTCTTTTCGTTTTTCGATGCAATGTTAGCACACTTATTGAAGGACAATTACTGTATTGTTGATGTATTGGCTGTTTCCCAGTTACTGTCAACCTTAAGATTAAATTTTATTAATCACTATTGAATATCTTTATGCACGTGGTGAATATTTCTTGTAATATAAACAACAGAAAATAAGACAAAATTCAGTTTAAATGGGAATGTTATTTTTAGCGGCAAATCAATTTTCAAGCAATAGTGGTGCTTTTAAAATGCATTTACCGTAGTAGTCCAATTAAAAGCAGTAAAGAAAATAAATGGAAATATTGGAAAATTAATAATGTCATTATGTTGAAATAGATAATGAAGCATGTCGATTTTCAAAAAAATTGAAGCTAATGAATTTATTAATGGAAATTTTAATGCGATCTATTACTATTTTCGCTAGTAATGAGAGGAAGAACGTCAAGTGTCTTGGGCGTGACTTGCCTCAGATTAAAACAATGTCCATCTTAAGATAAAATAAATAAAAGGCTCTTTTGACCAAAATATTTTTTGTTGTGGTCAAAGAGTCTTTTATTTATTTTATCTTATTACTTTTATCCACATTTCTTTCCCTTTTTATTTTTTCTGGTGGTTAGCAATTTTTGTTTAACTCTAGTTTTATAATTTTTTGCCAACTCCCGGAAAAAAGTCTTTAATGTCCATCTTCATCATCGGGGAACATCACTGGATACTTTGGACTCAATTCTTTCTTGCCCTTGACGTAGAAGCTCGTATACCCTCTTGCTCTATCTCGGTATGCAGATTCCTCTAAGTAAGATCTCCATTACTATGAAATTTGGGCCAAATTGTCTCATTGGGGCCGAAGTAATGGGGGCATTTACTTGGTCTTTAGAACTATGGCAACATACGGCCTGTGATATATCATTCGTTCGGAAATGATAAGAAACGAAAGGGGGGGGGAGGGGCTAAAAAGGGAGATAAAATGGTAAAAATAGATGATCTCAGAGCTTCTGCTACGAGGGGAGATCAAAAAGTAAGTTGCACTAACTCGCCGCAGGAGCACGCTGTGTGTCGCAATCTTGGGCAAAGCGGAGAAAGGGACATTAACTGCGCAGACGTCGGATAGGACGGTTGCTGTGGTTTCCCGTCGTGTTTTGTGTGACTAGCGGGCTAAAAACAATGGCGCGTCAACTGGATGTCCACTCCAAACTTGAGGTGCGAGCAGCAATCCGATTTTTATGGGCCAAACGGGTGAATTGCATGGACATTCATCGTGAAATCACTGTTGTATATGGAGAGCGTGCACGATAACGCACCACCAAACGTGCGAACTGCTGCAGCGATTCAAGTGGGAGGTTTGGCAACATCCTCCATACAGTCCCGACTTAGCGCCATGCGACTTTCATCTTTTCGGTAAGCTCAAAACAGAACTGGGGTGGACAACGATTTCGAAACGATGAGGAGGTGAAAGCGGCTGTCACCGTGTGGTTACAAAACGCTGGAGGAGATTTCTATGCATCCGGAATCGAAAAGTTGGTTGATCGTTCGGATAAATGTTTAGGGTCTCTTGGGGACTATGTGGAAAAGTGAACCTACATTGTATGCTGCTATAGCCGTGTTGCTTTTGCATAGGTGATGTAATAAATGGCCATACCGTGGAAGTGCAACTTACTTTTTGATCTCCCCTCGTACTTTCCTTACCTTTCTCGGAAGGATTAATTTCTTGTTATTTATTAGGAAATATCCATTTTTAACAGGTTCAAAACCAGGTTTACCTAAATTTTCAGTAGGTTTATGGGCAGCACCGCCATTGTTCAGCAAACGATTAGTACTTACATGGAATAGAAACTGTTTTATCGGCACACATGCTTACATAGGCATCAACGTAGCATTCGATATATTTTTTTGCAATGTATTCGAGGCTGTTAGTAATTAGATAGTTTTGAGCACATTTTCGTAGAAAAGTGCTTATGTCTGGACGGACGTCTGGAGACACAATTCCAGCAATGCATTGCCTTGCACTGGGGCGTAGTGAATTTTAGAAGAGGCAATCATCCTGTGCTGTGCACTTCGTTTCGGCTCTGCGTGTGCTCTATATGTTGTTGGGATGGTGCGCATGCAAGATGCACGTGATAGACGATTATAGAAGATCGGTCCCGATTGCCTGAACCAAATGGAAATCTTTATTATTTAGTATCATAACTTGAAAACGAATTAACTTTTTCACGTTCTGTTTTCACCAATCGATGAATATAGGACAAAGCATTCGAAGGTGAGATAGTCGGAATAGGCACAATAGCACGTGCTGTAATGGTATCATTAGGATACCCGCTTTAAAATTTTCAATGCTAACATATGGCACATAATATATCAAACAGCTCTTAACGGCGTGTTATGAATGAATATAACGAGAAATTAATGATAATGGGAATTGGTTTGGTAGTATATGTTGTAATAGTACCATTACGTTACCATTGGGAAGTTTCAATGCTAAGATATGGTATGTAATATATCTAACAACTCGTAACGTCCATAGCTATTGTTATCCGTAGTTAATTGCTGTCAAAAGCAAATTGCTATTAGGCCTAAGGTTATCAACACCGAATTTCTGTTAGACATAAAGTTGTCAAAGCTAATTGCTAGTAGCTAATCGCTCGCTTCAACAGGAGATGATTACACAGAAACGCTTTAGCAATAGAATAGGAAGAAATAATATACGCTTGCCACGAGGCCAGCGAGATGACAAGGCCTGGAAGTGAAAAAGTCACCTCACCAACTGGGTGCTAGCAACAATCCAACCGCTACTGTCTCCAACTTGGATTTTAACAATCAGAATTTTTTCCTTTTGTTGGAAACAATGAAGGTTGGATTGTTGCTAGCCACCAGTTGGTCAGCTGACTTTTTCGCTTCCAGGCCTTGTTATCTCGTAGGTCTCGTGCTTGCCAACAATGACGCCCACTTCATTTAACATTAGCGTAGGAATGCTGATAAATTAAAAAACTTTACATGTACTATGCTCTCCATTTATTCTTTCGTTTCTTCGGTTTTATTCGATTAAATTCTCTTTTTACGCTAGCTTAATTATTTAGGAATTTACAATTCAGTTTTCATATTTATTTGGTTTTCTCTAAAGTGTTTTAAAATGCAGGTTAGTTCTCGATATTTATGGCTGATATTTCGCTGCTATAACACGATAATGTGCTCCTTTTATCCGCCATAGCGGTAAAGTCATTCTTGTTTAATTTTGTTTCTAATATTCATTTGGCAGGGGTTTTTTCAACATGTGGAAACAGCATTGATTAATTTAGATCGATTAATGATTTGCTTAATTCACGTTTAATTTAAAAAAAATCATATCATTGTATACGAGAATTTCGATTGGATTTCCTCTTTTCACTTTTCTGTCTCTATTTCTATTATCCTGCAAGCTCTACAAATGCATTTTTGAAGGTGTACGTCCGAAAGGGTTCGCTTTTACAGCTAAAAATTTCCATTATGCTTTATCGAATCCAGGCTTCCACTTTATAGCCATTCGCCCTTCAGTATTCATCTCATCCAGAACGTTCTTGTTGCTTTTTTATTTATATATTTTGGGGAGTAAGCATTTTTTTTCCTTTTGCGTAATCTCTTGTAACATTTCCTGGGGGCTTTGAAGGAAAGCTTAAAGTTATAACTGTAAATATCAATATGGAATGTTTTCTTTACGTTTGTGTATGTATGTTTAAGAAAGCAGTGGAAGATGGAGTTGAGGGATGTGGAGTTTGGAAGGAAGTATGAATTTTTAGAGGATGGCTATCCCGCGTGGAGGGTATATAGTTAGAGGTGATGGGTGTTGAAGGATGGTGGTGGTGGTTGAGGGGGACAATGGAGCTTTTCAGACCCCTCCTGCCGACTCGGAAGATTTAGCTCGGGAATATTCGGAAGGGGAGCATAATCCTTTTAGGCCCTGGCTACCAAAGCGACAGAAAGGAAACGGCTTCGGGTATAAGAGGCACTTTTATGACTCTGTGCCAAGAGAAATGTTTTTCCTTCGAAGTTTCCCTTTAAAAAAAAGGAAAAAGAAAATCGGAAAGAAGGAGTCGACGGCGATGGGAAGGGTTGAGAAGTGAAAAGGTTTTTTTTTGGCAGCCAGGGCACAATTAGAAGTCTGACGGTGATGATGATGAACTGAAATGATGAGGTCGGTTGATGTTGGCTACAGCGAATGATGCGCTCGGTTGAAAAGACTAATTGCGCAGCATTGCAACTAAAGTCAGAGAATGAAAAACACGCCATACTCGGATTGCTTTTTCTTGTTCGGCTCCCTTTGTTACCTCCCCTCCTTTGTTTTTAGGAAGGGTCTTTGCTCATTTACATTTGGCAGTCATCTCCAGCGAAAACGACAATTAAAATCCATTTAAAAAGGAAATAAAACGGACGTGAATTGGTTACATTTAAGCATAGTTGATGTTATTGCTCATTGTTTTAATTCTATAGTGGAGCCTTTAATAAAAATTGCGGGGTTATTTAATTAAAATTATCCATGCGATTGAATTCCCAACAAACGGCGTCGCTCCTTTATATTTAGTTCATTTTTCGTTCTTCTAATTTTATTTTAAATATCTAGTAACGCGAGGTCGTATTTTGCAGCAATGAAAGAGGAAACTGAAGCAATGCTAAGATAGAAGTGACAAACTTTTTACTTCTTTTCTTTTTTTCTTTATGAACGAGATTACATTTATTCTTCCTTTCCCTACCATTTCCAAGCGCGAAAGAATTAAAGGTGAGCTCGTCGAGGCAGACGGTACCAAATGCCCAAAGTTCGGTGTTATTGAATCGATCCCAGTGAACTGCTGAATCACCGCCAATGGGATTGCTTTAAGAGTCGGTAACAATAGAATTAAATGAAGACGATGACAAACATATAATAAACGACAATCACACATGATTTGTCAATTTCGGTTTAAACAGGATGAACGCGCAAGCGCTAAAAGGCCACTTGGAGTACGCAGCTGCATTTAACATGAAAACTGTTCTCTCTTCTGAATGATTAGGGGAAGAGGCAGTAATTTCCGTTTTTCTCGTATTAATCATCGGTGAAAAGGGTTTTACGATAAAATAGCCCTACAGATTAATTGTTTTCATTTAATATCGTTTTACTTGTTTTCTTTTTATTTCAATTAACTTCGTTAGTAAATAATCCTATGGAAGCTTTCCTCGAATGAAAGATATGAGAAGGGCTGATATATAGGAGGTAATCGAGAAAGAATTCACAGCTTAGTTGCTCAGCCAAATCCACACTATCATAAAGATACCATTCCTATAAAAGCCTTCTTATACTTAGTCTCTCACTAAAGGAGTATTATTATGCAGATATATTACGCGTCAGCATAAGGGCATACTTTCTACAAGGTTCATTCTTGCGGCAAGAATCTAATCATGCCCTCAGCAGTAGATTTCGTATGTGGCACCTTGACCCTCATCGACGCTCCAACTCGTCCTATAAATGTTCGATTGGGTTAAGATTAGGGCTCTGTGTCGCGGAAGGCGATTGACATTTATGTCTGTGCACCACTGCCTGAAGGAAGCCAAGACGTGACATAGTGCATTGTTTTTCTAAAAGTAACAATCCTCGTTACCAAAAAAATCCCCACAGCGAATGAAGCACCGATTGTCCAAAATGTCCTTGTAGGCTTTAGAGTTCAAATTGCTGTTAACCACATTCAAGTGTGTCCCATGAAAAACACTTCAACACCATGACTTCAGCACGGTGGAACGATGCACTCGCAAAGGAACGGTACGAACAGTTGTCGCAAGGAGCACAAAGTAAGAAACGTATCAAAGAAATAATGTAAATAATGTAGAATCACAAAGTTTTAGTTGCAATGGATGGGAAATAAAAGTAAAACATATATAAATAGACATGTGTACATACACAATGCACAGAAAAAAATATATAGGTCTGCAAGTAAACAATGATCCAAACAAAAGCAGCTCTCACAGTGAGCACATTTCATGAATCCTGGTTGCACACAATTGTCTCTACAATATTCTTCAAAGGGACTCGGTTCCTCGTCATACTATATGTTGGGGTGTCATCTCCAAAGTCGCTGCCTATGTTCTCATCGGACGACAATGCATCATCAAAGACGAGTATATGGACCTCCACGATTATGTCCTCCTCCAATAAGTCCTTCTTGAGTTCATCTAATTTTATCAGATCAATTTGACGTGGTGTTTCCTCTGATAGGCTGGAGAAATCTGCCAAAAGTTTCACTACAATTGCTAAAGTTTATAGTTTCCGTTATTGGTGAGTGTGTATCATAGGCTCGTTTCCAGACAAGTAGTGCCTATCGCCAACAGTTTCTTTACTTGTTGGCTAGTTCCTAAAAACGAAAAATAATGGTCAAAAGTTGCAACGCAACACTCATGTATATGACTATACTGTCTCTACCTGTTGATCGTTGCACCTTAAATCTTATATATTAACATCCCTGACACCCTTCTGTGTAACGCACATGCTGAACGATTTGTAGTACACTAATATACCGTTCCCTTGCCAGGTAAAAGGCCCTCCTCCGGTATTCGCCACACCCATCGTGATTCATCACTCCACGAAATGATATTTGACTCCTCGACAGTCTAATGTCGGCGTTTCTAACATCACAGGATTCTGCCAGGTTTGGTGTTTGGCGAGATGTTTGGCTTTTAACAGCTATACATCCGTGAATGCCGAATGCATGCAGTTCCTTCCGCCCCGGCCGAGGACGACGGGGACTTTTTCAGGGGGAAAAATCCTGAGATCGCGCACTTCCTTCGGAAGGGAAGTAAAGCTGTTGGTCCCGTGTAGTCGTTTGCCGGCTGCACGTTAAAGAACCCTTGCGAGGCAAAATTTACGGCCCTTATAACGCCGTCCTGAAATGACCATGGCAGTTGAAAAGGACGTTAATACCAAACAAACCAAACCAAACCACTTCCTTCCGCAAAGTTTTGTAATGCACACTCACTCTTGTTGGAACTCCTTGTTGATGTGCTGGAGTGGTTTCTTGCAGTTTTACGAACCTCACGTTTCAACGCCCGTCGGTCGGGCTCAGTGAGTTTTGGGGAACGTCCGACTTGGGGCGTGCATGTTCCAATTTTTCCATGAAATAACCAATAGTCGAACGTGGCTGTGGTCATTTTCTCGAAATATCACGAATAGATATGCACACAATGTGATACCGAATTATTATTCCTCTCTTATTCGCTAAGTTCTCTTCGTTTAGCTATTTTCCACTTACCACAACATTACACTACCAAGTTACCACATCAACACTATACACGATTCATCTGAAAAAGTGTGTATAACTGTAAGCAATGACAGAGGTGACCAGACTGAACATTTTCTTTTAATACAATGTGGGTTCGAATTTGAACGCTAACTGAGATATGAACAGAAATAGAAATGCCGCCACCAAGATCAACAAGTTAATAACTCAGGTTCTGCGACGCCTATAATTCTGTATACCGTTAAAGTTTGATCGAATTCCAACGAGTAGTTTCCGAGTTACGCACTCAAAATCGTAACACGTGCTGATTAGTACTCGCATGTGAGCACTTACGATTTTGAATGCGTAACTTGGAAACTACTCGTTGGAATACGGTCAAATTATAACGGTATAAACAGTTTTATGTACCCTATTATTCCCCTATTATTCCTCCAAAATTCATTATTCTAGGCGTTGCAGAACCTGAGTTATTGCTTACAGTTAGACACACCCTGCATAAAAACACATCAGCTGTTTCATCGTTTTCTTGTAAATTCGAGGTGTCGAGTCTGTTATTGTATATAGTATATAATAATGGCTAATAAGCAGTGAATTAGTCGCTTCTGCTCCTGGAGCTAAATACCTTCAAGACGCAAAAATTTTGTCTTCAACTTCTTCGTGTCTCCCTTGCAGGCAGGTAAGTAAGTTATAGAATATCCTGCAACGTTTCCTCTGGAAGATCTTTTCCCGCCCCCTTATAGTCCTGACCTGTCTCCGTAAAAAAGCTTTCAAGGAATGGCGTTTCCCCTCCGCTCAAGAGGTCCATGCTGTGGTGGAGCAATAGTTTGGGCTCCAGACCATCAGGTTCTTTGCGAAAGGTACACAAAACCTTGTCGACCGTTATACCGGAACAACATGAATATCTACTTTTAGGCGCAACCATTCGATCGCAGCTTGAAGTTGTCGTTAAGTGAATATTTGTATTGTCAAGCTACTCGTATTCTGTCAGCTGTATTACTCTCAAATGAAATATAGAGTAGCCCTTATATAGTTTGTTAAGGCTTATTGTATGTGAGAATAAATGCACTTTAGTACCGGCATTTAATTTTCCCTCGTAGAAACCCATCAAGGAGAATATCGAATAGAAATAGCACAGACAAGAGGGCACGTTGCCTTCGCTGTTCATTGACAATAAGGTATCGCTAACCAACTTATTAGCTTTGAGTTTCCAAAATGGCTAGTCCTCCAGAGACTACTTATTGCCTTTGTTCTATAAAAAGGTTGAGAATATTATTTTTTTGTCTGAAGATTAGTCTTTGGCTGAAGATTGCGTATTCAGAGGCCGCTTGTACATTGGGAATATTTCGTGATAAAAATTCAATCGTGATATCTTCCTTCCGAAAGGAAGTAAAGATTTTTTTCGCGCAAGTTTACTTTTTTTGAGTCATAAAAAACGTGTAACAATTTTTTTGGCTAACTGTGTGATTTGTAACAAAACAAATAGTTTGCTTAATCCGTTCTCATATCAATTACTTAGGAAAATTGTTTCTTTTTGAATAAAAAATATCGAATCGAATAGTATCTAAAAAAACGCACGTGTGGATTAAATTTTTAGCTTAAGGTGGATACTTATATCTAATAATCGTAACCCAACTTTTTTTAAAGTTCAACAAAACTTCCTCTAAACCAGTAGTCGTCTCATGCGTCGAGGGGGGAGGGGGAGACAAAAAAAAGTAAAAAGAAACGATTACAGTTCGGATAACGATGTCTCCTGATCATTAAGAACCTCCAGCAAGAGCCATTAGAAGTGCCGAAAAGGGCGAAATACTCTGAAAGGCACACTTCTGATTGCTCGCTCCCGCTACTGCTTGGTCCAGGCGGCTGCCTTGTACGTTTGTTTATATTGTTTTACTTCCTTCTCCTTTAGGAAGCATCATCCCCAAACCTTTTAAGAAGATAACTTCGGTGAGAAACGGTTGAAAATAGTCAGCTGGTGTTGTGTAAAAACATTATCGCCAGGCGGCGTGGCTTTAGGCGCGGCTTGCTTTCATCGCACGCAAGATTTCCGTTGACATTTAGACGCGAAACAACAAGGAAAGAAAATAAAAAAAAAAAAGCGGGAAAAGGTCAGAAACACGGTGAGCGACGATACGGGGTCATCATCGTTGGAGAGGAAGGTCATATTTTGGTAATGAAGATGGCAGTTTTCCACTCGCTCTCGTTCTTCTCACCCCTGCGTTCTCTCTTTTTACCTTAATTGAGGTCTAGCAGTGTCAGATAGGTATCCTGGGGCACCGTCTTTACATAGTCGTGTAGACATTGACTGAGATAAACAAGAGCGAAACGTGGAAAAGGAAGGGTTTTGGGCTCCAGAAAATATTCGATAGTGCCCTTCCGATTCCCGCAGGTGAAGGGAAATGGAAATACGGCGTGGCCATTAAGGGAGTAGACGGCCAAAGCAACCCATGATTAGGTTTAATGTGCAACGCCCGCTGAAGATTACCCTTAATCCACGTGGTGGTGTTAAATAAATAGGGATATTTGCGATGAATATATAGTTTTAAAACCGCTTCCTACGTGAAATATTTATGTGCTCATGTTTGTTTTACAAAAATCCAGCTCTTGCGAAACGCTCTAGAAAACCCTTCAAAATGCCGCTACTTAATGGATTGGCAAACTGATAACATGAAGGAGATCAGCTTTAAAATTCTGGACAGGTTTTGTTTGCCTTATTAATTAATTATTGTGCTGGTGAATTTGCAATTTGAAATTGCTACTGGACTTATAAAAGAAATTTCTCTAATTTTATTTCATTTCATATTACTTCCACTCCGTTTCTTGGTCATTCTTTATTTATTGTATTCAACTTTTTTTCTTTACTCTTTGATATTCAGGTACAATATTCGCATAATACAACCCCTGGCAAAAATTATTCGAACACAACATGCAAAACTGAATTTACAAACTTTAATAATTTTTTTTAAATTATTAGCATTGGTATTACATCAAAATAAAAATTATACAAATATTTATTAATATTGTTGTACACATGTGGCAAAAATTAAATTGTTAAAATAAAATTTAAACTGTCAAAAAATATATAATAATATTGCTTAAAGGACAACTCTACGCAAAAAATCGATTACAATTTTTTACAGAATATCATTCTTTGATATAAATATAATTCATTCCCGTTGAAATTTTTAAATTTGGTCCATAATTTTAATATAAGAAACTGCTTTGAAAAGTGAAAAAACGGCCCTTTGCCCCTCCCTTCCGCTGGCCATTTTTTTACGGAAGTGACGTAGTTTGAATCAAAGGAGGCCAACGAAAAAGACAGGCCCAGACGAAGAAAAGTCACCTGTCCAACAATCCAGCCTTCATTGTTTTGAACAAATGACAAAATACTGATTGTTAAAATCCAAGATGGAAACAATGAAAATTACAATATTTGACTCCAACTACGTCACGGCCTCACCCAAATCCCGCTCATTATTTTCATTTTTTCACACATTTAGGGTTCGAATTAAATTTTTTTAAATATGCCACGATGTTATTAATAGGTTAGACTTTCGATTTAAATAAAGTTGTATATGACTGTAGAGTTGTCCTTTAAGGAAAAAATTATTCGAACATGCCCAACTTTTGAAAAAATTATTAGAAAATGTCACAATATGCTAATTAAATGTGACTTTTAGTGTTCAGTAGAACAAGTACTCGTTATAAATGCAGGTAGTAACAGTTTACTGCGCAATTATTATTGGTAATAAATCATTAACTATTAAAGTGGCCAATTAGGAGAGCTAAGCAATGATGCAAAAACCCAAATAATTCGTTTGTTGAAAGAAGGCAAAACTCAAAGGGATGTTGGATGTGCTCTATCAACCGTAAATTACACATGGAAAAAATTCAACCACTCACGAACCACAGAAAATCTTCCTGGTAGGGGTAGAAAACGAGCAACAAACAAGAGGCAAGTTCAATGACAAGGTAAAATTTGCAAAGAATATAGAAAATGTACCTCCAAGGTAATAAACATGAAGTGGAAAAAGTGCCATACTAACGTTAGTGATAGAACTGTGAGAAATTGATTAAATGAAATGGGTTTTAAATTCTGCAAATCCAAAAAAAAAGCCAATGCTGACAAAGCATCACAGGAAAATTCGTCTACAGTGGGCTAGACAGCAGGGAATGTTGGACTGTTGATGATTCGAACAAATTAATATTATCTTATAAAAGCCCTATCAACATTGGGGGAGAAGATGACGCTGGTATGTTTGTATGGAGGCGACTTGATGAAAAATTTAACAAAGATTGTTTAAGAGATTCACTTAAATTTTCATCCTGTGTAATGATTTGGGGGTGTATCTCATCCAAAGGACTAAGAAAAATAACATCAATTAATGGAAAAATTAATGCTGATGTGTATGAAGAAACATTAGACTATTTCTTAATTCCTACCATAGAATTACAGTTTGGTGATGAAAATGTAATTTATTTAACGACAATGAATCTTGTCACCGAGCAGAAAAAATTAAGAAATATCTTCAAAATTATAACATTAAAGCACTTGCCTGGCCAGCACAAAGTCCTGATCTCAACCCGATAGAAAATATTTGGTGGAAGTTGAAAAAAATTGATCAATGAAAAAAAAGAAAACAAACCTACCAATAAGGAAGAACTAAAAATTGCAATTACACAATTGGTTTGAAATTGGGGATGAGTATTGTAAATGTTTAGTTCAAACAATGCCAAATCGCATAAAGGCTAAGGGAGATGCCACAAAATAGTGAACTTTATTTTGATGTCATTATTTCTCATTTTGTTTTATTTGTTCTAATATTTTTTCCAGAGTTGGAATGTTCGAATAATTTTTGCCAAGGGTTGTATAAATACAGGAAAGCCAAAAAATACGTACACATTTTACTAGATGATATCTATAACCTTTCCGTAACAGTAAAATCGAAAGCTTGTTACATGCATTGAATGAAAACGACTCCGATCGAAGAAGAGCACATTGTCACCTAGACTTATGAGGTTACTTGATAAGAGTTTGCTAGGGAAATGGATAGAGCAACTGTTCGCCGTATTCAAAAGTATCTGGACGCTTATGATAACCACTTTGAACATTTGTCGTAATTGTAGAATGCAAAGAGGAGTTATTATTCATCCCATGACATCTGTATGAATCTAGTGTTACAACTTTTATATATTTTTCTTTTGCTGAAGTGTGTATACATTTTTTGGGCCACCATGTGTAAAAACTTCTTTAAAATTCCTCCTCCCCTAAACTAACAAATGTAAAGGCCAAAGCGAGTCCTTGCCTATATTATGTTTTAAGCTTGTATTAAGTAAACAGACCCTCTCCCCTTTCTGTCGAATCAGATTTGTGAAAACTTTTCTTTATTTAAATTAGAAATCTTACTGAGCTCCTTCGTCCTTAATCCTTCGTGTTAATCGCAAGCTCAAGCGAGCCAACCATAGCTGAGCAGAAGGGAAGACCGACGGTGAGGTGAGGTGCGAAAATGCTCGTTGTCGTCTTCCCTGATGGAGGTCGGCTTTCAGGCACCCCCCAAAGTAATGGGAAGAAGAGTGTCAAGATATTGATCCCCAACAGGTATAAGGTGGGTGGGGAGCTCCCTTTAAGCTAAGACTTAAGCAAGAACGAAGAAATGAACGCCTCGACAGGCGCCTTCTTAACCACAATCTCATCGATTATAATCATTATGAAGAAGGGGAAAAAAATGGTGAACGATGGTAATCTTAGCCGCGAGAAGTTTTGAGTTTTCTATAATTTACAAAAAATCAAATTATATTAATTTTAATTTATATTTTGAAAAAAATGAATATTGAAAATATTAGCATAAATTACCAGCAATGAGTTATCTGGCAGAACGCTAATGCACGTTATCGATACCTCTAATAAAGTTCGTGGCCTAATTTCAACTATAGTTCGTCCAAAAAATTTATAATATTGAAATAAATTAGATGTGTTTTCATTTAAACAAAATAATTATAAATAAACTAACTGCTCAAAATTGGATTTTATTAGCTTTATAGAAACACACTTTCATAAATAGTAATGCTTATAAAAATAAACAGCTATCCATTGTTTATAATTATTTTAATACTAATTTTGTAAAATGAAATGTGTCGAGAATGTTTATAATATTGAAAAATCTGTCCGTTTCATAAAAAAATTTTAAAAAATTATTTTGCAGTAATTCCTCATCCCCATTATTACAGTCAGCACATTCTTTGTCAAACCGGTAACATAATTTAAATAAAAGTGGAATTTATTTTTTGTTATTATTTTTAAAAATTGTGACTGTAATAAATTTGTTTAAATAGTCATCATGGGGGGGAAAGTCAGCTATCTTCTGATCAAAAAAGCGAAATCATAGCTTTTTATGAAGCTGGAATGACAAAACCCAAATTGCTCAAAAAATGTCATGCTGTCAAGGATCTGTGTCTAATGTTATCAGAAGATTTAAACAATGTGGTTCAGCAGAAGTGAAACCTCGTAGTGGAAGGCCCAAAAAAAAGCTACTAAAAGAGACATGAACACTTTAAAACGACTGGTAACAAAAAGCAGACGATCTTCTATTCGTGACTTAACAGCAGCCTTTTTTCATGTTACGAAAAAAACTATTTGCAAGACAACCGTCCATAATTACTTAAAAAACCGATCAGTTCACCGCAAAAAGAAACCATTCTTGACAAAGCTACAAAACTAAAAATATTATTTATTTTTAGTTTGATTATAGTTGTTTGGGGAAACCAAACTCGAATCAAGTCAACGCCTCCTATAAAGAAAGCCTCGGCACTGAAACCTCATACATTGTTACATCATAAGTCGACCAGATTTAGAGCTTATTATTGGCGGTTAACAAAGGACGAAGTATGATAATAATGCATGACGTTTCAGTGCGGAGGCTTTCTTTATAGGAGGCGTTGATCAAGTCCGGAGGCGAAGTTCCAGAGGCAGATACAAGCAACACCTCCTAGAGAGAAGGCTTGCGGACAAAAGGTGTATACATTGTTACATCATCATCAAGCGGCTATTGTTAATCGTATATCTACCAATAATAAGCCCTAAATTTGGCCGCTTGATGATGATGTAACAATGTATACACCTTTTGTCCGCAGGCCTTGTCTCTAGGAGGTGTTGACCCAAGTGAGGGCCAAGCCCAAGGAACTCAAATGCAAGGCAGAGAAAAATTACGTGCTCGTAAGAGTACTGATGTTTGGGTGTAGGAATTTCCTTACTATGTGACAGGTGTTTAGAATTGGCCTTTCTGTAAGGTTTTGCATTATTATTATTATTATTATTATTATTATTATTATTATTATTATTACACCAATTTTATGTTGCATCACAAATATATTTATATGCTATCTCGACATTTTAATAAAAGAAAAAAAAAGAAAAAATATGTCCACTCCATCTGTGCATCGTTAGCACAATACAAAAGCAGTAGACTCCCTTTTAATGGGCCTATGAGGAAGAGGATCTTAGAACGGATAAAAGAATGGACGGTTAATCCGAAAAACCATACAAAATAGCAGGATTATATTTGTAAATCAGTATAAAAATGCATATAAATATTTCTTAAGCAGGTCGTACGTACAATATTTAGTTAATAAAATCAGTTCATTTTTTTTTCATACAAACGCTTAGGACCGAGAAAGATCGGCTCCGAAATTCCCGTAATAAAAGACCGAGCAAGTAGAATTAAAACGCCAAAATTAGAAAACTTAGAAATATCGTAAACTATTCAATAACATTAGCAACACACTTTTTTCATCCAAGACCATAGATAGTGCTCTTAGGATTAATTGGTATGTAGAATTCGAATCTGCTTTTTAGATTTTGTTTATCATGTCACGTTTTCAAGTTATGCACATGTTAAAGCAATGGCACAGAATAACGTGACTTGTGATAATGGGTGTGAGGAGAAGCGGCTGCATTTGTAAAGTATCCATATTATGGGGCCGCAAGGAAACTTATCAGGCGCCAAACGCTAAGCAATTTTAAAATGTTTCATTGAAAAAGAAGAAATCTGTATGTGCTAGAAAAATTTGTATGGCATAGTTGAAAATAAAGTCTTAAAATACGTACTACAAATAAACGTGTTTTTTTAAAAATACAAAAAAATTTTAAAGTGTTGACTAGTGTAAATATTCATCGTTTATATCCTAACGAATATTCTCTCCCCAATGCCGTTGTCGATTCATTAATTCAGTAATTTAACCTTAGAAAAATAATTATAATAATAAATAAAACAAATTAGTAAATTTCCAGATAGCTTAACAGAAATGTGATCTAAAATTATTAAAAATGCTATAAAAATTGAGGTTTCATCTGGGGTTATTTTGTACATCTACTGTGGGGGATCTTGTACATGGCAGTTTAGCTTTGGGAGGTCCTCATTTGCACTTTCCGTGTGGGGTTTTCTCCAGTGGGAGTTTTATCATATTCTCGCATGCACACTGGGTATCTTACAAAATGTCTATAATGCGTGACCGCCTGCGTTTTCGTTGAAGATCAAGTTTCAGCGGTTTGCCAAAGGTGACAAGGGGATCTGCTGAACGGAAAACATTCAGCGTTCACTTTAAAAATTGAATTTAAATCGCACGGATATGTAAGATATACCGTTGGAAAGAGGAAACCTTATTGTTGCTACGTTTTCAGTCAGATTGTCGATATCTGGTAGAGTGCTCCTATTGAGAGCCTTTTAAAATCGTTTCCCTGCTTTTCTATAGGATGCCTCGCTTTTCTACCACTACGTCGCATTATTAAATTTCTGAACCATACTATAGTAAATGTATCATACAATGTATAATGAAAAAAAATTCTTCAAAACTGCCCCATGATAAATCATCATTCTAGATCAGAGTTTCTCAACCTGTGTTCCGCGGTTGCTCCAGGAAAAAAAAAAGAAAGAAAAATTATTGACATAAACAAAAATAATAAATAATAATAATTAATAAAATAAATAAACATTATTGCGGCCTGTGACGCACACTCTGTCCGAGCGATTTGGCTCTTCCTGGAACTAAATGTCTTGCCTAATTTGAGTGATTTCTTGCCTAAGGAGCTCCGCCATAGAAGTTGATTCTGAAAAGGGCACCTTGAGCAAAAGATTGAAAACTGCTGTTTCTAGACGAGTTAGGTTGTTTTTTTTACAGGAATCTTATCTAAAAGTTTTTTCAGTCCTACAATAACAGAAACTATATTGGGGTATACTGTCTTAAAATACCTTTCTATCTACTCTTGTTTGATAAGGAGGGGGAAGAAGGAAACTTTTTCCAAATTGCTATCATCGATATATAATAGAAGGGCATTGTCGTGCCATTTGTAATTTATGAACAGGTTTCGTATTCCTTTGAGAAATAGGAGGTTTGATTGATAAGTAATATCTCCAATCGTATAAAATAACCTTTTAAAAAATAGAGAAGCTCTCAATAAACTCTCAGTCTGAATGTTCACCATTTTATCTGGGCCAGCACACAATACAGCTGCCGACAAAATAAAAGGATGAAAGTGGTATGAAAATGAAAGAAATTTATTTGTCTTAAACATTACAACTTTATTTTTCAATATAGTCCCCATTTACTGCTGCACATTTTTCCAGAGCGCTACTCGCTTTTTCATTCCGTCCATGAAGAAAGTTTATTTGAGCACACCAACTTCAACTTCGGGGTCGGATGAAAAATGTTGACCTTTCAATTTCTCAATTTTGAGAATAACCAGAAGGGTCCTCTGGATCTTTGCTCTTCAGGCACACTCATCTTACCGCTTTACAGTTTTTGGCACGTCGAACCAATTGGCGGACATTTTTCATATCTATATAACCAACTCATAAATTGCTTTCACCATCTGTGAATTCGATTGGCGCGCAATCTCGAAGTGTTAAAAACTCTATTACTGATCGCTGCTTTATGTGTAACTTCGAAGTAGCACTCATCACAAACGAACGCAATTATTCAAATACGTTAAATAAATTTGAAATTTGTTATGAAAAAAGGAAGCCAGCTGGAGACCTAAAAGCTTAGGTTTGTAAGCGGAGAAAATATGCAGAAAACTTATTATTGCAATAAAATATTAAGCAAATTATTTTTTCACTTTTTAAAAATTCATTATGCTTTCTCATTTCTTAAAATAAGTACATTGATATCCATATATTAAAGATTTTTCAAGAATAAACTGTTCTGGTTGTCTGACCGGGACCAAATTTGGTAGGAGAGGTGTAGAAAGTCTTCCCAATACCATCCCGACACAAAAAATAAAAATGGTAAAACCCTTCTCTCAGAATAATTAAAAAAGTTATCTTCACTGGTGTAGTGGCAGTTCGGGTCACTGTGTCATACTCTGGTTCGCTGATCGGGTGTCAATAGTTGCCATGGCCCACCTTGTCCGCAGGATGTTGCGTTGCTGCCCGACGCTATAGATGCAGAAGAACAGAAGATGCGCAAATTGCGTTGCTGTGTGGGGACGGGAGACAATACGGCTTACATCCAGAAACAGCTGGATGGTATTGCTGGTCGCTTGTACTTCAAAAAAGTTTTGGAACATCTTTATTCTTTTTTTTTACTTTTTGTGTTGGCATGGTATCGGGCACATGAATACCAATTTTGGCCCCGATCGGACACCAGAACAGTTCATTCTTGAAAATCCCTTAATTTATGGATATCCGTTTATTTTTGGAATACACTCTAGTGCCGTCTATGAACACTCTAGTGATGTCTTAAATATTTTGAAGTACAAATTTATAAATCTCTTATTATGGGAATTTACCATCTGGATAAGTTACGAGCCAAATATCTGAATTGGAAATTACTCGACAAAATCGACAAAGATTTAAAAGCGGAAAAAAGCAACAGGGTTCAAAGCAAAGGAAATGGAAATTGTAGTGATACTACATCCGAAAATTCAGTGGCAGCTTAATAGCGTTCAGGCCCAGATACGGTGATGAACAATTAAAGTTTATTGAACGTCTCTCTTTATTTCATTTTCTTTAAGGAGCTTTCCTTTCTGGTTCCGTTAACTTGTAAATTCGATAATTTCACGGACAGCTGATTCCGTCTGAACTTTTTCCGATATTTGATGGATGAGGAAGCCATTTTCAATCAAAGATGACGACCTGCAGCGACGAATATTGAAGGACCTCTTAACTCTGTTACATGTGAAGAATATTCTTTCTCCCCCTTCCTCCTCCTTATTTTTTGTCTCGTTTCCGCGGCACTTCCACATTTGGAGAGAGCCACTCTCGCGAAAAATGCTCCCCTTAATCCAATAGAGGGTTTCATTTTTTCCCTGTAGGTCCGTTCTTTTCTTTTTTTTTTCTTCGCTCTTATTCCGATGATAACGTTTTTGTATGTGGCGCACGTGACTTGGAGCCATCTACCGTTACACGAGCACCCTTACCTAGTCGAGTCTTGCACTTATCTATTTGCAAAATGCGAAAACTCTATAAAAACATAAAAGTCTTTGTGTCTTAATTTTCACGAAGAAAACGTTTTTTTCTGGAAATGATAAATTATTTTAAGAACTTTTATTTTAATTTGCCAAACAGGTTTACGCATTTTATTTCTCCGGTATCGTGATCTACAAGGAATGGATAAAAAGTATTGGCAACAACAGTGCTTTACTTTCGAAAAGGCTTTAGTATTAGAGGAAACTTCACTAACATTTCTTCAGTGTAGTCACCCCCTTTTGTATTACTTTCTGCCACACTTGTCGAAGGTATCATACTCCATCAGACCGTCCATCTCTGTTGATGTTCCGAAGTGACTGCGCTGTGGCCTGTATAATGGCAGTTTTTGTCTTGCAATGTTCCCTCTTAGTGGCTCTTTCATTTTGGCGAAGAGATCGTAATCACGGTACTCATACCAAGTGTGTATGGCGGATGTGCCATCACTTCCCAACCAGCGGCGCCGAAATCCATCACGGCGTTGGCAGTGTGACTACTCGCATTGTCATGAAGGAAGCTAAGAATCGGTTTCAGAACGTGGGGG
This sequence comes from Rhysida immarginata, assembly GCA_023313115.1. Classification (NCBI taxonomy): domain Eukaryota; kingdom Metazoa; phylum Arthropoda; class Chilopoda; order Scolopendromorpha; family Scolopendridae; genus Rhysida; species Rhysida immarginata. Next base: position 1,479,520 of record JAHWFO010068719.1, read on the forward strand.
AACCTGGAGGAAGGTGGTGTTGCAAAAAACGACAATAGTAATCAATATCGGCCGTCTGTCTTGGTGGGACAGCATGGTGCAGCCTTGGATGTCATTAGGGGTCTTGTACTAACCTCCGGTACTTTAAGGGTCCGCAGTATTTGACTGAGATTTCCAGAATGTGAGTTATGTCTCTGGCCATTGATCAGACGAAGAGTGTTTCTATTTTGCATTTTCAAGATATTTTATGCGACGATGAAACGGCCTGTTTATACCGCGGGAATCGTTATTTTTTGTAGGTTAGTTGATTTCTTCTACTTGTATATTAGTTAGTTGGCTTCTTAATTATTGGCACCCGTTCGTATGGCTGACAGCTTAACATATACGAGGGGCATTCTAGAAGTTTTTAGCCAGGAACGCTGTACCTAACCTAACCTAACCTAGTCGCTCGGCTTTACATCATTGGACCAATGCGTGAGCTGTAGAATTGTGCCACGCGTAAACAACGCAACGTGGCTCGCTCAAATCTTGCACGCGATCATATGATAGAGTGAAGTATTTACAGAAAGTAAAACGAATTTCGTGGGATGCGTACAGCGTTCCTGGCTGAAAACTTTTAGAGTGCCCCTCGTATTGGACAAACGACGGGATTCGACCCACGACCATCGCCGATTCAAGAACTGGAAATCTTTATGCTCGTGCGCTACGTTGAAGGATCTGTTAATTCACATTCTGCTGACCAATACCGTTATCTTACCCAAAGCCCATTGTATTACTACTAGCTCGCCTAATGGTTGTGTAGCCGGCCCGGCGGCCAAGAGGGCCAGGGCGTAGGCTTTCCAGTTCTGGAATCCATCTGGTCGCGGGTTTGAATCCCACCTTGGGCATGGATATTTGTGTTTGTTCCCGGAATGCGTAAAAGATAATAATCATGTTAATTCTCGGATTGTGTACTGATGTTAGTCATGTGATAGGGCGCAAAATGATCTAGCTGTCGATGCGCCCATAAAATCTAACGAAACAACAACAAACAAATCGTTGTGTTTCCATTCAACGCCTAGGATTGCTTGTAGCGGGAATACCATGTGGCTAAGTGGAATATTTGTGTTTATTACGGCCACATGTTAGTAATTTTTCAAGAAAAAAAATATCTATTTGACTTATTTGGAACAGGATTTATAATTTGACATTTTCCCATAAACATTTACCCATTCAAGTGTTTTTTCATTCATCATTTTTTGATTTCATTTATAAGTATTACTTTCAGAAGGATGTGTCAGCAAACCAAAACTTTAATTGAATACTGGCAAAATTGAATACACAAAATAATTAAATTTTGAGAATAATACTGGGAAACATTTGCAATTTATTTCTTTGTTTTTTTGTTGCTTCCTGTTGAAGGAAACTAAATAAGCAAGAATTATTTTTAAAAATGAAACTTTAATAATTTTTTTATAAATATTTGTTTAATTTTAAATATTAAATTAATATAATTTTTTTCATTTCATAAAGTTTATTATAGGTCAATGTATAGAAGGTTGATGTACGATTTGGAGGAGAAATGTTACCATAATTTTGAAGAAATTTCTTGTTTAAACATGCGCTAATAATAGCAGAATAGGTGTGATTAGCGTCGGAAAGGGCAGTAATGTATCCTTCCTATGATTTTCGGAGACGTTTTTTCATGACGTTTATTGCTTTCGAATGAAACACAACAATTTGAATATAATAACATCAGTTCACGTGCTTTCTATCAGTCGCACGTGCACTTAATCCGCAGATTCACACAATAAATCGTTACCAAAGATAATAATCAACCTTCTGTATTTACTATGCCTTATTGTTGTGTGCCCATGTGTAATTCAAATGGGAAAAAAGATAAAGGTTTATTATAGTAGAAGTTAGGCAAAAATGGATTAAAGCAATTTCATGTAAAGACTGGATTCATAGCGAGGGAGGGAAGCACTCCAAGGTGTGCAGCAAACATTTCATTGCAAGTGAAATGAAAATTAAAGAGACTGTTGAAAAATGCAGTTCCATCTGTTTTTCCACACTATCTGCCTACAACTACGAAAGAAAAAACTTCGTGGCACCAATTTAATAGCAAAGAGAGAGGCTTCAACTTCTGTACCGAGCCAAAGGTTCAGAAGCTTCTGTCAGTGAGCTGCCTACAGAGCCAAAGGACAGGCCTGAAATACCTATCCAACAAACATGTATGTTGGAACACATGTGTGTTTTATTGAATGGATACAGATGTCTTCATACGGAGGCAGTAAAAGAAATTAGAAAAATTACAGACTAACATGTAGAAGCTATAAGAACAATTGGATGACTGCAGTTATTATTTGCCTCTTATTAAGTAACGTTTGAAGGCAGAAATGCAGTTCTGTAAGCAGCCGCAGGAGAGATGAGATGAGAAGCCAGGAAAGACTCACCTGGCACATGTAAAGCGATAGTCTTATCGGAGAAGTGGAAACAGGTAGCAATGGTCAAAATCAGAAAGCACCAAATGGTCAGCATTTTCACTGATTTGATCAGGATTTTATTATTAGTTTTACTTCTTAGGTTATATTAATAAAGGAATTTACTTTTTTATCATTAGCACACTTTCTTATATCTCACCTTTATTTTTGAAAAAGAATGAAATTGATCGTTGTTTTTCTTTTTGTTTCCATAGATACTTAGCAAGCTCTCTTCTGTGCTTTATAGTGTTTGGGTTGTGCACAAACTATATGTTGCCTGCAGGCTCTTTCTTTACCCGACAAACAACATCTTCTGAACTCTTGAATCTGTTTCTGCATGTTCTTACAAAAATCGAAAAACTTGGGTTTACTGTGGTGAGGGTGATTTCAGAGTACTTTGTAATGGAAGCCCACATCCTATCGATTCTACAAGGAAACTATTCCTTTGCTTTGATTATTGTCACATTATTAAAAATGTACGATCGCATCTTTTACGGCATTCCTTTGGTAAGCATCTAAAAATTTTATATGATGTTCAAAAGAATATGAATTCTATGATGAAGCCAGTGCGATTCTTATCAAAGCACCGTGTTGAACCAAGTAGTATGGAAAAAATGAATGTTAAACGAGATGTGGATACTTTTATTCCTCCAGTTGCAGCAGCTTTAAAATTTCTTCACAGCCACCATTATCTTCCGCTAGATTTAGCCTGTATGTCTGTAAAGTGCATTGATTTTATTCAAACAATTTTATTCAAATGGGTTCAAATTTTATGGTTCAAAGTACAGAACTAAAGCTTTGGCAGTTTCATAGCATTATTGCAGTATAGATGACCGCATTTATTGGCTTCAGAACACATCTGTCATGTATTTAACATCGATTCAGAACTCCGAGAAATATTGAGTGCTGAAATAGATGAAGCAATTGTCTTAACTTGCTGAGTGTATCACAGAATTGCTGACTACATACAAATTTAACTTTGTCTTGACAAGGAAATTTTCAAGTGACCCTATTGAGACACTCTTTGCCACACTCTGGCAATCTGGAGGCTACCATGTCCAATTGGACTTTGTGGTGAAAAATGCTACGAAAAAGCAGATGGTTTGTGGTGTTTTAACGAAGACGGCTGGTAATGAGAAAGAAGTAAATCGGACATTATCAGTTGCCAGAGCACGTTCTGAATACATTAAGCGCTCTGAATTACATATGTCACAATCATCATGTACCACCTACCATAACAAATGCATCAACAGCACTAATTGGTAGATACAAAGTGAAAGTTATCGCAGAACTTGTGAAGCGTGTTGCTTGTGTAGAAGTTTTAGAAAGAACAGCATCACAAAATTTAGTACTCTCATTGATAAAATATCAAGATAGAGGTGGCCGACATTATCCCAGGGATTCTCTCATCTCAGTCCTTTTGACATCAGATAGATTTGTTAGCTTAGCCTTACCAGAATTACCAATTGGTTTGAAAGTAATTACATTTTTAAAGAAAATTGTTGTGAACAAATTAATGGAATGTCGTGCTTTCAACCCTTGTAAATTTGATCACAAAAGAAAAATCTGCGAACTAACCTTTGAAAAATTTGTGAAACCTGGTATTACTAATTATCCTGCTTCAGTTACTGGCCAATTGAAAACATCAAAGTTAATAATAAACTACTTCTGATCAGAAAGTATCCCAAATTGCAAATGAAAACTGTAAATAAAATTGTAAATAAAGTGATTTATTTTAAAAATAAAATGTCTGTGTTCGATAAAAATATAAAAATGGAAATTATGTTTTTCATTAATTGTACAAGAAAAAGGATATAACAGGAATTTAAAATAATTTATCAACTACTAATACTCTTATTGTTATTGCATTGGACATGATCGTAGTCTAGTTGGAAAATTATGTTCTATCTTTAACATTGAAAGTCGCTTCTATCTTTAACATTGAAAGCCGATTGATTAGGCGGGTTGTAGTAATACACTGGGCTTTGTCTCTACCAAAAGACGGCTTATCCTATTGATAATAATGACTTTACGCGGTAATTTATTGTAACAAGAACATTAAAAAGCTAAAACAAAAGAATTAAGTATTTAAGGTGTAACAAATATGTAGAAGCTGAACGTATCTATCGGAAAACGTTTGAAAAACGAAAATTTCCATCAAAAGCCACTTTTATTGATATATCGTCGTCTCCAAGAGACTTGATCCTTTACCCTGTGGCACTTGAGGGATAGCAAGAACAGTTTGAGCAGCGAATATTGAGCAAGTGATTGATAGAGGTGAATACAGGAACAAATACAAGAGCGTTTCAAGAGGCCAACTTCTTTCCCTATCATTTGCAACATGTACAGGCTCTTTCAAAACTGTTTTCCAACCATCAATGGCATTTTGTGAATGGTTTTATAGCACTACCTTGAGCGTAGATTCATCGCTAATGTATTGTTCATTGATGAAGCAAATTTCACGAGGGATGTCATTATGAATTTCACAATAATCATACGTTGACAGAACAAAATCCTCGTGCTATCATCCAATCTCAGCATGGGCATCGATTCAATTGTATCGGAGACTTCTGATTAGAACCTTTTCTGAAACAAATACACGGGTGTCAAAAAAAGAAATTACCTACTTTTAGATGGTTAACGGTTCTGGTACAACATGGATGATAAACGAAAACTTATATTTTTCTAAATTCAGATTTAGTGTTAGCAAAATTAACCATTCGGCCTTATTAGGTATTTTTTCAGTATGATCTCGGTCCTTTGCTAAAGGACGTTCTACTCATTCCCAATACACCGCCAAATGTTCTTTAAGCACTAGCAAATTTTGGCCGTATCGACCGAAGTTTTCTATATTCACAATATTTCCGAATTTCTTGACACATCTACCTGAATGCTTGCTCAAATTAAATTTAGTGGCCTACTTTTGAGGACTACAAGACTCTTCTCTACGCAGACCAAATCTCAATTGCTCACATTCTCAATATCGTGAAATTGTCGACAGTATTCCTAGAATTTTTGAACTATTGCGAGAATCTATGTGAGCATTTCAGCATTTGCCTTTAAATTAAATCATTTACCTTAACTGGCTTCTTTTATTTAAACGGGGATATGTAAATCTATTATCTTGATATCTAATTGGTCTTGAAATTTAAACCATTAGACTGGCAACAAAATCAGTTTCTTTTCTACGGGGGTGCTTGCTTTTACAAAGCAAAAATCGATGGTACCGACGTCACAAAAAACTTTAGAGTTAGATCTATTTTTTTTTTGCGGAGCCTCAGTCAAAAATGGCCCTTGAACTTTTTTTTCTTTTCTTTTTTTTAGAATTTGTATTTTTTACAAGACTGGCACATTGTTTCTAAGACTCCGTTTTCCATCTGTTAAGTTTTTCTGTGTCGTTGCTTGCATAGTCTTCTGCAGAAATAGACAACAGAATAGTAAAATAATTAAAATGTAAATATTTTACAAGAAATACAAGAACTGTAAGAAGAACAGTAATAAGTACTAAGAAAAAGGAGGATGGATACTTAGAGATCAGAATATCTCTGCTGCGAACTTTAAAACACGTATTTTCTTGTTAGTAGAGTAATACCAAGTTTATTAGGAGCACCTCCTAGTACTGTGTTGCGCCACCCCTAGCAGCTTGTCTCTGCCCGGTTGTTTTTTGGTTGTCTTCTTTCTACACTCCTGGTAAATCCTTGAAATGGTTGTTCGGGAAACGCCTAGAAGACGTGCGGTTTCGGAAATACTCAGTCCACCTCGCCGGGCACAAACTATCATCCCGCGCTCGAAGTCGCTCGGATCCTTTCTTTTCCCCGTGGTGACGGTCAACCAGTTGTAGTTGACAGGTGTGTTCTCGCTTTATGTTGGTACGACTGTCACGTGACCAACTGATACGTAGTAATTGTTATGTCAACGGACTTGCATAGTCATGGATGTTCCTAATAAACTGGCCACTCAGTGTATAAAAAACGGGAAACGTATTTCGAAATCAGTATCTTGCGTCTCTCTGTTTAAAAAGAAGGCAAAGCTTCGGAAAAAAGTGGCGGGTATTTTATATCTTCCTTGTGAATTGCAGGTTTTTCAGTTTCACAGTTTACCTTTAATTTTTATTATTTCGAGAGAGATAACAGGCATCTGTACAGATACCGGTTAAAAAAACATTAACAATTTTATAGTAAAGGTTTTTTAGGGCATTCCAAAGAGAAAATGCTTTAAAAATCCTTAAGAAAGGAAGGCAGTCGATTTGCGCTATGTTAATAATTTACCTTGGAGGAATATTTGACTTAAGATTTTAGAAATTATAAAAACTTTGCGCTCATAAATGCATAACGGCCTTTTTTAATTTTTTAAACGTAAATTTTTCAGCCGTTATGTTAACCAGAAGAATTCTAAAAGAAAAGAAAAAAGAAACTTAGATATAAGTTTCTGGAACTTAGATTTTTTTAATTGCCATCTAAAAGGCGAAAAAAACCAAATTGCAAATACATCAAATTTTCACTAAGAGCGGCAAAACTTTTATGTTGCTATACATATCGAACGACGGTTTCTAAGATAAAAATGAAATTGCTGTAGAAAGAAGAAAAGAGAATTAAGGTTTTTTTTCCCATATACGCAACAACTTTCTAACGGTTTAAAGCGGAATGAACTTAATGAAGATTTCGCTGCTTTTTTGATCTAAAGCTATCAACTAATTGCAGGAAAAAAGATCTTAGATATTTCCTCCTTCAGTGGTTGTGGAAATACCCATTATCGACATACAATGACTCCAGTTCTCTTGATTGCGTTGAAGTTCAGTTATTTGGGGAGAACAAAACATATTAGTCAATTAGGAACTCTCGCAGTGGCCGCCCGTGGTCTCTGAGAATGAGGCGTCCTGGAGAGCATCTCAAGGTTCTCGTTGTGCAACAAATAAGGAACCAAAAAACACGTTTTTAGAAGCTCCATCTGTGTCAGGGCATTCCATATGGCTACGTGACCTTTCAAAAATAAATTTAGACAGGGAAGCACGCCTTGACTTATCGGCCAATTTGTCACGTGGCAAAAAACAATTTTAGACGATGTGATTTTTCCTGATTTTTATCATTTCTATGCAACAGTGATGTACGCAAAATGGATCTGCTTTCTCTCTGAAGTACATTGATAAAGCATGGAAAACTGGGCTAAGGTCTGAGCTTGATTTTAAGATTTATTTAAGTCTAACAAAGCAATACAAAGGCAAAATGCCATTAATTCTAAATCTTTTGCTTAGTGGTCTGTGAAGAAGAAATAAGGACCAGCTAATGGAGCGTTTATTAAAACGTATATTGCATTTTGTTTAATATTTTTAGAACATACATCTGTAGAATAGTACAAGTATCTAACCCGTATGATCTAACATATTGCTATTCCACCAAATGATGTCATTAGCTCTGTCGGAAATTTTCAGTGTCGCGAAATCAAACTTTCAAACTGTTCAAATCAATGAGCATTTAAGTTTTAAATGATACAGAAGTATAAAATCCGATTGCAACGATTTACGAAACAATATTATAATATTATGTAGTAACTTTATTAATATGAGTATGATGTAATAGCGAACAACTGGGAGCTAGGAATGAACGAATTTTGTTTAAAAAATAGCAAGCAAATAAAATTGACAGGTGTGATGCTCTCTTCTCGCATGGTTGTTTCTCAAGAAAAATATCTGTATTCTCGCTGGAAACTCGGTTGGACTAAATCTAAAGAAAATACAGAGAAAAAAAACCCTCATGGAAGAAGCATTTTGTTGGACCCGATCCAGAGCCCCAAGGGTCCCGATCATAAGGGACATTTTATTTATCTCATTTGCTCTTTGAAATGACTAAATGTATACCTAATTGTAATCTGAAGAATTTCATTAATATGAAATGGTTGTGGGATTCCCTCGGTTATTTGTAATGTCAGAAGGGAGGGGAGGCTCACTGATGAGTAAAACTCATAGAAATAAGCTTAGAGTTTTAAAAGCAACTAAAATATTTATATGTAAATATTCATATGTCAAGTATAATTACGGTGAAAGAACGAAATTAGTGCTCAAATTCTCTCATAAACGAAAACCCTACACCAGAAAGAGAGAAAAGCAGAGGCTGGAGAGGTGATAGTCGACTTTATAAGATTTTCCAAAGATTTTTGTGAATCTTTGTGTGATGAAAGGAAGAAAATTTCCTTTGACATTAGCTCCATAAGAATTATTCCAGGAGCATGAATTAATTGCAAAATAAACAGTCATTATAAAGTTCCTATACATTCTTGTCATATAATGTAATAGCAAAATATATCTTCAGGCAACATAAAGAATGCTAACATAAGGCCAATAAATACCCCCCCCCCCCCAAATACATGTATTTGATATAAAGTATCCTCAATTTAAGGATACCATCTTTAAAAAATAATATGAGGGATAATCGTGGAGTGCGAGTAAAATCATCGGTTATTTTCCCCCGATAATCATTGGATTATTGTTATAAATAAGATGTACACGGGGATACTTGTATTTTAACTTCTGTAACCTTTTTAAAAAAAAACATATCTGCTTTATGTTTTAAGCTACATTTTGCATAATGAAATGATATAATTTCTTTATTTCTTATTGTGTGTTCATCAAACTTTTTGATGGTTTGGATAGGAAAAATTCACGTTCTGTGAACCGGGTGCCCGCCTCCCATTGGGCTTTCCATCTTGACAGCATGGCTGTAGAAGTGTCTGCGACACACCAATTGCTAGAGGCGTCGGCCATGACAGTCGAGGTTCCTGGTTCGAATCCAGGTCACAGAATTTTTCCATCCATTTTTTTCTAATTAATATCATTTACCTGATGTTTGGAGTTAGCTCCAGTTTAATTTCTTTATTTCTTATAAGTGGTATTGGCTTTGTTTTGCAAGATGCAGCTGGTATTTGGTGCATTTGTGCCACATAGTTTTTCACATATGTATTTGACTCCACTCCACCCCCTCTCCCCAGCATAAATCCCATTTGTGAAGATTTTTGTGAATGGATTGGTCGTAGCTCGTCAAGATTTTGGGCCACCCGATCATGGGACCTGCCTCTCTTAGATTTTTTATATAGGGGGTTTTCAAGTCTAACGATGTAAGATTTACAAGGTGAAGATCCACAACATTGAACAATAAAACCAATGCATGGCATTCGCAGTTGCTGAAATTATACGCCAATGTTGCAACTATGTTGTAGTTAGTTTTTCTGGCCGTGAGGAGCGCTGGGTTTTCTGTTCAACAAGGCGATCACGTTGATTAAGTATATAGATTTTATCATCACCCGATAGAATGGTTGGGCAAAGTAATGGAAACTCCCCGTCTCGGGTGCAGTTTCACCACCAGTGGTTTTATATTTACTTATGGAAAAGTTAAATCAGACTTATCGAGACAGATTGTGAATGTTTCGTTTCATTACACGCTAGTTTAGGACAAACTCTGCCTATCTGAAGGCTAACTGTATCCTCTGAATCCCGATAGACGACGACTTGTACTCTGTTGGTTAGTACAAGAGATAATGCAAATGTTGCACTTCATGCAGTTATAGTTAAATTGCAACATCTAGACCCCTGAGTGGAATGATCGATTAAGGAAAAAAGGGAAGTTAATTCTCAGACTTGACTTAATATCAAAGTTTCCCCGTCCAATAATTACCACCCGTATTCGTCTTGTTTTGTTAACCGATCATCCCACTGAGGGGGTCTAATTCTTGCTGCTTGACTATACCTGCCACTGGTAGAAACGCCGAAAAAGCCTAAAACGTACTTTGCTTAGAAACGCCTGTTACGATTCGTACTCTGATCCCAACGGTGAAGCAAAGTGGAGGTTCTGTCATGATTTGACCAGCCACGTGGTGGTTTTCTGCAGACTCAATTATGACCTTGAAAAGCAGAGTGGCTATGAATAAATTTTCAGTAAAAGGATCTCCCTCATAGTACAGAGATTGTATATTCCAGTACCCCGCATGCCGCTAGCAATGTTTGAATTGAAAAGCATGAAGCTAAACTCTCTGGCCGGGCAGTCGCCAGGTTTCAACATTATCGAGTCACTCTGGTCTGTTTTGGAAAGCATAATTAGGAACCCACTTCCGTATCTCTTAAGGAACTTCTCCATGTTCCATTTTTTTTGAAAAAATAAAGAAAACACTCTGAGGTACCAGTGAGCAAAGAACAAAAGGTTGGAAATGATGTTTGGTTGATTAATCCAAGATTATTATTGAATGGCCTCGAGGTTTGAAACCAACAAAAAAGAAGTTTGGAAATGATGTTTGCAGAAATGAGGGACAAAGATTTTAAAAGAAGCAAGATCTGAAAAATCCAAAAAGAGCGGTTCTGAGACTCGCTCAGTTCGAGATCGTTAAAAATAAGCCAACATTTGATGATATGTGAAATAGATATTCGATAAACTGCAGAGATGTCCTGTGAGGTTACCTGAGGAAAATAATATTCTGTACAATCATTTTATTATAATTAATCTTTTTCATGGCATTTTTGATCATTGTTTTTTTTTCCTTTTGTTATTCATTAAAATATAATTTTAAAAAAATAAGCACGATTCAGTATTCCTGGAATTTAATGGCTTCTCCGTGTTTGAGAACGTTATCTTATTTCTGGAACCGCTGGAATTTTGCTTCATTTCAAATTTTGCATAACATTTACTGGGAAGGATGGAAATCGAAAGCTTTCTGGTTATGCTTGACAAATAGCAACACATCAAAATTAGAATGATGCTCTTCAAAAGTTTATGAAACCGAAGAACGTTCTTTTGCACAGTTGAGAAACTTTAAAGTGTTTCTAGTGCTCTCTGTAGAACTGAACCAACCGCATTCGACGATTTTCCGGCGCACTCAAATGATCTGGTAAGGGCTCTCTACGATCCATCTTCATCGCCTATGCATTTCGGTTCGATGGCTTATGACCTCCCTTCCATCAAGTTTGATTCAGAAGCCAGAGGTTCAGATTTTTTAATGTGACCTGAAATTAGCACTACTGCGACTCACTCCAACGAATTTAGCTGATGATCGGTAAAGGAATGCATTAGGAAGATGTAGGAAGTATAATTGAATGCATATTTAACTATATAAATCATTATGCAAAGTATCATGAGTTTCGAAAAATACGTAATTTTTACTGGGCATTTAGTGGGCGTTCCCTTTGTATTATTATCTGTTCAAGTCGTGTCAGTTATCGACTGGGTTGTTTAGAAAATTTTTTTAGGCTTTCATCAGTTATTCAGCTGTTGTCTTTAAGTATGTACTTTTTGTAACGCAATGAAATTCTTGCACGTTTTTCTGTGTTAAAATATTAGTCTATTTTTAAGCTCCTTCATATATATTGTTATTGGCTGTTGAATAATATTGTGATGGTTGCATTCACAAATGTCGCATAACCGGTCATAATGTTCGTGTAAGGATTTTTATTCTTTTACAGTTATCATCGGCATTTTTCTGGACAAAATATTTTCTAAGGAGAGATTGTTCATTAACACGTATCGAAGTATTAATGAAACGGGAAGTGTTATGGAGTGTAAATCCTGACCTTCGTCATGTGATTGTGGATAAAAACATCTTGGCAGCGTTTACCTAAGACCCGACTATCAGCATAAGAAAAGATTGATGGCAGTTGGATTTGACAACGTGGTAGGTTTGGCCAGTCCTCAAAAGGAAATGACCCTGAAGCATGCGTACTATTTCTAACGTGCAATTATAGACTTATCGTAATCTTATTTTATTTTCTTTTAACGCGGCGTTAAAATAGTCGATTGTCGTTTTGTTAGACAATGGGTAACTGCTATCGTTATTTCCCTGTCTCGAATCTTTTTTAAGATATTTCCTCTTCGGCCGCGGCTCTGTAAACGATGCCCTTCTCACCTACTGTACGTCTGTTCATAAATTCTGACGAGTCTTATGTCAGGATAAGAGAGATGGAGAGACAGAGGTTGGAAGTAATAAAGATTACTGATCAGGGCAAAAAAATAGATATGAAAAATAACTGACAGTCGCATTCCTCTCAAGACGGTAGAGCATTCAGCCAAAACCAAAAGTGTATTATTTGAACGAAAGTAATTGTAAAAACAGAAAGACGGATAGGACAATAGAACAACTTTGTCCAAAAATAATTGGCCTTTTTATTCTAATAGATTAATGTGTCTGTCAGACGTTTCTTTTCCTTTATTTGGAGTCTGACATTATTTATGAAACAAATATTAGAAACTAAGACAAGTTCTGAAGCTTTGCTTCTTTAGTCCGTTATGGTGCAAGACAAATTTACGTTCAGTGACTAAAATTCTCAATTTATTCTTGACTGTATAATTAACGATTATGTTCAGAGATATTCTGATTTCGTCTTCTGTGGGGCATAAGTCAGGGCAAGTATTTTTTTTCTTGTAGATATGTGAACGGATCACAAACGTATATGTGTCGTGTGGAAGTTCTGCAGGCATAGTGTGTATGCAGAACAACAGATGGCTCTGTGATAGCTGGTAGTAGCGCAGCGAGGGCTATGAAATCAGTCAGTTGGTGAGTGTCGTGCGAGATGGAAGTAACCCGTGTTGAGCAGCGCGCTTACATCAAAATAGCCGTTCTCCGAGGGAGAAATGCGATGGAATGTCACAGTGAATTAGTGGAAGCCCTTGGGAATAATGCCCTATCATACCGTACAGTAGCACGGTGGGTAGGAAAGTTTCAGCAAGGACGTGTGTCAACCAGTGATGAGCAACGTTCGGGCTGATGGTATTCAGCGCCTCCCACATCGTTGGCAGCGTGTGGTGACAGTAGCAGGGGACTACTTTGACGGTCTTTAGGCCCAGGTTTGTCATGTCAACTTTATGTGTACTGTGTTGTCATTCTTTTGCACCGTGAAGGCCATATTGCCCTGTATACTACCGTAATAAATTAGTGTGTTACGATATTTCAGTGCTATTCATTGTCCACACATGTAGTTAACACCTTGTCCTTTCGTCTGTATATGTCACATTTTCCAACCGGACTGGTATCTTCAAGAAAAAAAATAGATGCCATGACTTTTGCCCCAACCCTCGTATTATCTTCGATAATCAAGATTAAAAGCAGCTCGAAGTAACGTCTGGTTTGATTCTAAGCTAAAATGCCTCATCCGTCGTAAGCCAAAATTCCAAGTTGGTTATAAACGGAACATCAAGATGACACATTAACAATACAAACTCAAATAAAATAATTTTTTATTTAAATAGTTGTATTAAAAATTATATTTTTTTATTTTTCGAAGTGTCGTTTTGCTGTTCTATGAGTAACCAGAGATTTTACTTCATTTTTATTTCTGATTGGTCGTGTTGAGAGTCTATATTCTCTCTATGATTTGGAGTTCTTTGCCTACTGACTGATGATCACATTGTGATAGGAATGTACATTTATGCCAATTAATGTCAATTTTTGTGGTCACTTGGATCTCGTATCTTGTGCCTCTTCATACATTAAACAACTGGATTCGTAGGCTTCCGGCTAGAACCAACATCTCCCATAACTACATATGAGGTGTTGCTAGAACACCGTCAAAGATAAATACATTCTCTTCCAAAGAGAATTTTTATTTACGCTTCATAAACAGTGGTAACAAACCCAGCGTAGCTAATTCTGAAGCTTCTGGAAACAAGAGGCAGGGATCGACATTGGTCTCCTTTCTAGCTTTTAGTCTCTTATTTTTGATCTTGTCTATAAAAGTATCTTTTTCAGGAATTTAGTCTACAAAGTCGCTTTTTTTAAGCATCTACAACCATTTTCGTTATAAAAAAAATCGAAAACTCAGTTCTTTGAGATCGAAAGCAAAAGCGAGAAAGATTCCGAATGCTTCAGCTAGCTTCAGAATGCATTCACGTCCCATACCAACTGTCAAAGACCATCTTATTAGGGAATGTTCATAAACATGTGGTCAATTTTTTTGAGGGGAGGGGGGAGGTTAGAATTTGACCACTTATAACCACAACAGGGGGGGTGGGTGATCAAGCAAATTCGTTTTAAAATTTTTCAAAATTCTGCATTTGTTGGAGGGGGTTAATGTCTCTGATCACGT
>JAHWFO010068719.1:1494115-1512211 GCA_023313115.1 Rhysida immarginata
AGAAAACTAAATTTTTCAGATTGTTTAGTGATTCAAATCCTATTGCTTTCGATTTTCATAAACAGTACCGAATTTATTGGTGTACAGTGCGAAAAAATTTGACATAAAAACACCTATATTAAGATATAAAAATTGGGGGGGGGGAGGTCGAACACGAAACTTCGGACTGCAACCACGAAAAAATAAAGGGCTATAAGAAAGTTGAAAAGTTGCGAATAATTGTTGGAAAAAGGAAAAATTATTTGATTACAAACTTTTTCCTAAATAAATAGAAAAAAAATATAACAAATGTTAATGTTATTTTAGGCTGTTTTTAAATATTTCAGTCTACGAAGTCTCTTTTTTTAAATATTTCAGTCTACAAAGTCTCCTTTTTAGATGCCCTACCCTGTGCCGATCCCTGAAGAGGTTATCGTATTCAATTAAAGTGTCACTTAAAAGATGACAATTAGACAATGTATAGTTAATGGAATGATCGATTAATAAAAATTCACTTTTTGTTAATTTAGTTTGTTAATTTAGTTTGTTACTTCTCCTTTTTTTTGTTAATCGATCATTTCACTCAGAGCTCTAGATCTTCCGTGGAAATTAAAAGACCATGCTTTTAACAAAAACGCTTGCACATGACTTTCATACCGAACATCTCCCATGCTCGTCGGGGAAGTAAAGGATAGAAGACAGAAGAAGAGGCGAGGAAATGACGATATAGGTGTCACTTACAGATTAGTAAATTATATTTAACATAAAGACGATTAGCGCGTCAAAACAATAAGTACGAAACAACTACAGTTACAGACTTTTTTTATTTTTGGGATTTGAAAATTTATTAGTTCCCATAATGACAGTATATAGTGATACAATGACCGTACAACATTGAGTAAAGCAGCTTTTGATCTTTAACATTAATGAGTTTTTCGTTATTAGCATTGCTTAAAATCCATTTTGATTTTGATCATTTGTTATCGAACAGGTATCTCTCTCGAAGCATAAAATCGATGATTATGAATAACGACCTGACCCATTCGCAAGGCTCTCTGCAAAGTGGCGACGAGTTGTTCTTTAGAGATCACTCGGCCTCTGTTCAAAGATTCTAATAGTTCCTCCTGCGAAAGCCCCGGGAACTGGGTTCCCTCTGTTCTCGAAAGCGTCTCTATAATGCGTCTCATCAGGGTATCATTGCTGCGTTGCACAAGGTTCACACGGATTCCTCTCGTGATGATCCGAATTCTAGGTGGTATTGCGGTCAATTTTCTTTTTCTAGCGGTAGCTTTTCTCTTCTGATGGCGGTTTTGCTCCGTTTCGTTATCAGCGATTTCAGAAGTCAGCCCGTTCATATCTCCATCGTTATGAAAATGAGTTTCAGGCAATGTGTCATTAGAATATTGAATTTCAGGTAAAAATGTGTCAGGAGGATATTCAATTTCAGACAAATGTCTGCCATGGGAATATTCTTCATTTACAGCATTATGAGAACTTGATTGGGAATTTGAAAATACTGCTCCCATCTGGTCTCCACTCGTTAACGATGATGAACTTGAATTCCTCAAGTTTTCATTTAGGCACAGAGTGGTGCAGACAGAAGAAAATACTTCTGCAGAATGAGAAATATAAATCCTTCTAGGCACGCTTGGAAGAAGGATAATGATAGATGTTTTATTATTATTTCAACAATAATGAAAAGCTTATTATTTCAACAATGGACACCCATTACATCGTAGCTCTTTAACGGCTATTTAATTGCGTTTGACTTCTCGATTCAGGGAACGGTGAATAAACTACGTGACGTATATCATCATTATTTTGTTAGGCGATTAATTAAGAAAAAAAAAGAAGAAAAAAGATAATTGAAACGGGTTCTCTTGGAAGATTAATGTCTTTTCCTATGGCTTCAGTAGACGAATAGTCGAAGAAGACAGGCCATTGCTGCGATTTCTTTTGTTGGTGAAAACGATTCCTCTGTAGTTTATCGATTGACAGAATCTGTATAACGGGTACACAGAATCCGAACATGTCTGGAGGATGTCAATGGATCCGAGAAAAGCTATAACAAAGATCTTTTCGATGGATCTTCCAGTCAGGCCAGATTCTACGACGTGACGAAGCGAAGAATGACTGCAGAGGAGCACCAAGAAATCGTTAATCTCCAACACGATAGATGCAGATCATGGAGCGAAATCGAACTGAAATAATATTTTATCATGATGATTAGCCAATGGTAACTATACATTCTGTAAACGGGACCCTTTCCTAAATTAACGGAGTCTATGTTCCCTCTATCCAAACCTCTCTTCTCTTTCTTTCTTCTTTCCTTTTCATCTTTTGTTATGTCCTCAGATTTAGTAAGTGTCCTCAGATCTTTTGTCTTGTTTCACCTTTTTTGGGTCAACTCATTCACCCTCTCCCAATTTCCCGGTACCTCTCAATTACGCTATTGTCTGGCTTAAATCTAGAGATGGACGTATTCCAATAGGTGACCGTTATACATTACACTCCAGTATACACGAGATTATAGAAGGTAACCTGACAAGAAGAAGAATTTATTTTTGTCGCTACTTATTAGATTTCGACGCTGATTATGGCAATTATTTAGAAAATATTATCCAACTTCGGTCGTAAATCACCACTTTTATACAAAAAGGCTTATGCTTCTTTATCGCTGTGATCCTCCCAATAATGAACATTAAATTGTAAATTAGCCACCTAAAGAAGCTCTAATATCTTCAGTTGTTCGGCGGCAGTTGTTAACAAATTAAAAGCGTCCTTCAAAATGATACATGTTGTTAAAGTGAGGATAATATGAAAATTACATATTAAAATGTAGCATCTCTTCGTCGATAGCACTATTTTCACATTTGTAATAAAGGTTAGGCTAAGTTAGCTTAGCTTCAAAAGTGATGCATTATTTTATTTATTCAAGTAAGTAATGTATCAGCATCAGTTGGAATACCAAAAAAAAACGCCATTGTATGACTGAAGAAGTCGTATCTACAGCATTGTTAAATGTCGTAGGAAATTTTATGGCCAACCTTACATAATTTAAACTGATCGGTAATATGTTATTGTGAATCCGGAATTTAGTAACTTACTGATGTAGAGATATAAGGAGCTTATTTTTAAAACTTAATATCTTCAGTTTTACTAATTTGGAGGTAAGCTAGAGGATAAAAAGTTTCTGGTGACCTATACTTTTTTGTCAAATATACGCTTCTCTCCGAAGAAGACTTTGAATCAGATTTTAGTAGAGCTTCAGGAATTTTCTTCCATTCTTTCTGAATAGCGTTGACGGGTTCAGTCACAGATGTTGGGCTATGTGACCTAGTCATTAGTCATCACAGGTGTTCAGTGGGAGTTGTGTAGGTCCATCCATTTCTTCAATCCTGTCTCCTCAAGCATGATCATGTTGGTACAGAAATATTCCAACTCAAACTGTTGCCACAATTTTGGCAGCGCAGAATTGTCCAAAATGTCAATATAAGTTGCAGACGTGATAGTTCCTGTTACTGGAATAAGTTGGCCCAATATGGACCAAGAACATGAGCCTCATATAATGATGCCATTGGGTACTTGCGGTCAAACATGAAGACTCCGGGTATCCGCCAGACCAAAACTCAGCCGTCTGATTGACAGAGTATGTATCTAGATTCGTCGCTTCATAAGACAGGCTTCCATTATTCCGTAGTCCAATTTCGATGAGATGTAAATTATTCTAAACGTCGCTTCGCATTGATTCTGCTGATGTATAGCTTATGATCCATAGCACTGTCATGGGAACCGATAAACGGCGAATGATAATTGTAATGGCGATGTATGAAATGGTATTTCGGAACTCTGTAGCCATTAATGAATAGAACAAAATGTCTGGGGCTGTTATTACTTACAATATGAAGAATCAGGAGACACAAATATCTCGGACTTACTGATAAAAAAAAATGGATTGTGGGTAAGCTACAAACAGTTCACCACGTGATTGTGGGTGATTGGTTGGTCCGATTTGGATGATTTTTTGTTTTGTTTTGTTTGTTTTTTTATGCTGAACAAGTTTGCAATTGGGTTTTTTTCTCTATCCCTTACGGTTTTTAAGATAAATTTTTAATGTGTCCTAATTTGCATATTTGGGATGATGAAAAGTGCACCATGGGATAGGCCACCCACAAAACTTCCTATTCATTGAATTCATCAAAATTGACATATCTGCTTCGGTTCAAAAAATAAAAGGGGGGGTTCAGATTTTTGTATTCACCCTGTATATCCATTAAAGAACTAAAACCTAATCAATGTTGGAAGTTCTTACTGCTTCTATTAAGAGAAATTGTTTTTCATTGTAGCAGATTTGGCTCAATCTAATCTAGCACCGACATTTGTATTAAGGAGACGCCAGTTTCGATTAAGTTATTTTTCTGTGTGACCATAAATAAGTTATAAGTACAAACAGTACAGGTCGGAAATTATTTACTTGAGCCCGTCTTTTTTTTCACGGACATTGTATGTTGTTCTTTCCTGGACGAAACAAAGAAGTGATGTTTAACTGAAGGCTTTAAAGTGGAACATGTTACAGCAAGCTTTTATATCTTAAAACATTTACCGAATATGTTGTGTGTCATGAAATATTTCAAATTTAAACATTCATTACTTAATTTTGGCTTATTTCTATTAATTCTTTTGTGTTACGATAAGTTTATAAAAAAAAACTAAATTTAAATAAAAATAAAATATTTTTTTAGCTTAAATAAAAAAGTAAGTTACAAATAATAGTATGCAGCGAAAAGGACTTAATGGAGTGAATTATACATTCAATTGAAATTTACTCGATTGAAATCAATCTGATGATACGTTAAGAATGTAACCGTTAAACCTTAATATTGGACTGACTTATGGATTTAAATTAACACTGAAACAAGATTAACTAGTAGCATTATATAAGGTTGTAACGTGTAAATACAGAGTTGAATGTACGCAGTGGAAATTAAAAATGAAACACGTTATCAGGGTAAGGTTTAAAAATAAGAATCAAGTTTAATGACAAAAATATGCAAATGTAATAAATTAAGATACAGCAAGGAATGTATATCTTAATAAAATGAATAATGAGCTAAATTTCTAACTCAATAAAAATGAATACTGATATTCCCAAAATACAAAAATAAGGAATGATAAACTCCTTAAAGAACGTCCATATCACATAACATAACTAACGGAACAATTCTGGAATCTTACATTCAGATTAAATACTACAATATTCAATATCTCAACTATATCAATAGTTGGTTTATTAATTAGATCATACCATACATGTCGTATTTAGACACTAAAGGAATTCACCTTTAAATAGATAATGATCTGACAATTGCAGATACGCAAACTTAGTCAAGTACAAGACCACAAATATCAGTAAATATCAAAAATTGATATAAAATTTCTTAATCAAAAATTACGACTAGAACAAAGCTGAACCTAGTCAACTGTCTTAAATTACTTAATCCAACAAATAATTAAGCAAGTTAATAATAATTGCCAATATACTTAAAGGGTAATACAACTCATCAACGGCATCTAATATGGCCTCTCAAATACAATTACGCCTATTTACGGGCGCTAAATTCTAACACTTCCGGAAAGCTTAATTAACACGGAAAGTGAAACAAGAGCTCAAATTAATTATTACTCAAGTAATTAACTAAAGACAAAAAGAGAATATCAATTACAGATATAAATTTCCAAAGCACAGATTACGACTAGTACATAATTAAACCTAGCCTAAAAGTCTTAAATTACTTAAATAATAAACCACACAGAATGTTAATAACAATTTGTCACTTTCCTTAGAAAGTCATAAAATGCATACATAGCACTTGACATGGTCTCTCATTACAATTACGCTTGACTACAAGCGTTAAAGTTCACCTTTTCTGGATATGATAAGTAAATCACGCAATAGGATATCACAATAAATAAACATTAATGTCCAGGTCCATAAATTCTGAATTAGTCCAAGTCCACACATTTAAATAAGTCAAAACTCTGTAAAAGACTGATGCGTAGATTCAACGCTAAGCTGACAAATACAAAGAAGTTCACGTATAAGAATAACGCTAAATAAACCAAGCTTCCTCCTTAATATTTCCTAGGATACATATTTTAACACTACAGTACGCTTGGAAAAATTAGACTACTTAAATAACCACGTGAATACATTTGCAAACAATGGTTTAGTACACATTTACGCAGTTAGAAACACTCTGCTGAATGGAGGTTCGTTTGAAAGTTCGGCTTCTATATTAGAGAGGAAATTAAATGCAACCATTGGGTTTAAATGTGAAATTTCCAACACTAAATAAAATCAGCACTTCCTCTTAAAAACCCAACGTCACAACAAAGGACCGAACCCTTATCAATAAATTTACTTTTCCTCAATACCGGCTATGAAGCCTAAAAAGCTCTCTTTTTCTTAGTCGGAGAGGTATGTGAAACCTTACAGGTTCGATAGATAAGCACTTAACCCGGCGGGAAAGAAGCCTTTAACCATTTTACGCCCTTCGCTCACTCTTCTATGTAAATCCATGAATGTCGAGGACCACTCGCCCGGATTCTTGCACATTAGAGTAAAGCAACTTAGAGCAACCGTTGTGGACACCGTAAGTGTTTGATATATCACCAACCTTTTTGTTTCGTTTTCAGAACTCCGGCACGCTGTCTCGCACACGCCTATGGAGTCGTTCTCCCGTAGAAACTTCCCTTGCGGAGCTTCCCTGCGGAGCGCATCACGTCTCAGGCAAGCATGAGCACGGCTCGCCACGTCGTCTCCATTATCGGGCGGCGGGTCTCGGGGCTTCCCAAGCTGACACCCGACAGCAACGAGTTCCCTCCGTTCTCGTGCCGGTCGGGGAACCTTTAGGTCCTTTCCCTTTGAAGTCGTACTCTCTCTCCTTTCCACCGACGAATCTTCCCGCCAAGAAAGCTTGGGCTTGACGTCACGGAACCTCCTCTGATCTCCATTGGTTCTTGCGTGGTGTTGGTTGTGACGACACTGTCTGCCCCGCTCCTCCCCCGCCTTCGAACGGGTGAATATACGTGAGCGGTAGCCACAGGCAGTGTCGCCGGAAATCCTTTGAGGAACCGATTTCCGTGACAAAGGTTGGTCCGAAATGTAATTTTTAAACTGGGCCAGTGAATTTTAAACCATAATTCCTTAAAATTTTTCCTATCTCTTTTGTCAAGCTTCTATTATATGGCAAAAAAAATGTTATCTGCGTTTTCTTCTTCAATCACTAGACTTTATACTTTTTTGGATGATCATCTCGATTATACAGGGTGTACGTAAAGACTCTTCGTAGTGGAAAATGACGATTTTCATCGCAAGTGCAGCGAATGGACTTATGCCTACGCATGGACGGAAGGCACTTTCAACATCGCCTGTACCCTCACCACTTAAATATTTATTCTTAACATAAATAAAGTGCGATATTTTCCCGTTTATTGGATTATTGCTTTTGTCTTTCACTGCGGAGAGAAAAGATCTCGCATTCCTAACCAAATTATTTAAATTGTCAAAATTACTTGGAATTTTTGAAATTGTATGCCGGGATTATTGAAAGATTTGCGTAGATGATGATTTTTCCAAAATGATGACTATCGACTAGTAGGATTGGATATGAGCCAGAAATAGAACTTCAAGATCTATTAAATCCTAAAATTCTGAGAAAAAATGTGGTAATTCAAAAATATCTACATGAATTTTTTGCGGAGAGGACGAGGTCAAAATTTACTGACACGCTACTTGAGGGACCCCGCCTCTGGAAAAGAGTTCCATTTGGGCCCCGCACTGACTTGATCTGGCGCTGTCGACAAGAATAGTTGAAAAGGTGGAATGGCGGAAATGCTCTTATATTGTCGCCAGCTAGATTCTTAGATATAATATATAATTTTATACGCATTTCGGGTACATAAAGGACCTTGCATGTGCAGTCGAATTTCGAGACAGAAAACAATTAGAACGATGAAGGCATGAAGCCGGAGACAAATGAAGAGAAGAAATTCAAACAAATGACGGTATTCAGTTTGCATAAAATTTGTTAGTTATGATTAAATTATTGTTTTATGTAACATATGATACACCTTTAAAAAAGTGACTAAACAGAAGTTTTTAATTCTCCTGTACTTATAGCCTACCTATTTCATTTTAATAAGTAATTAATAAAGAAAATTGAATCTCGAAATCTAACATTTAGTATAATGTTGCGTATATACTCCAAATTACTTCTCCTATGATGTCTCGCTAGCAATGAAAGAATGATTAGCATTATGAAATCTCAAGTTTTCGTTTTTTGGAGCGAGTTTTGCCCAAGCGTGTATATGAAGTAGTTTTTATCGTTCACAGAAAAGGGGGCGGGTCTAGAAATTAAGGCGTCGACTACTAAGATCATTTTGCGCCTTTTACACAACTTATATCTGTACGCAGCCCGGACAAACACAAACATCCATGCCCACGGCGGGATTCGAGCCCACAGCCTGGCGGACTCCAGAACTAGAAAGCCTACGCCCTAGCCCTCTCGGCCACCTGGCCGGCCAGAAAAGGAAAAAAATTCTATACGCATAATAAGTTCGTATAGGATTAAGCATAG
The DNA here is from genome assembly GCA_023313115.1 of Rhysida immarginata. Taxonomy (NCBI): domain Eukaryota; kingdom Metazoa; phylum Arthropoda; class Chilopoda; order Scolopendromorpha; family Scolopendridae; genus Rhysida; species Rhysida immarginata. The sequence continues at coordinate 1,502,734 of JAHWFO010068719.1, forward strand.
AGAAAAGATGAAGCTTTAAGTGAATGGAAGTGAATTTTTAAGTTATCAAATTAAGCAGTTAAAAATCCTGTCAGGAAAGTAGTTTTTTTATTACTTAGTCACTAAATCATTTTTACTTTAATTTCACTAACCTACTTTAATTTTTTTAAACAAACTTTAGAATAGGAGATTCATTTTGAATTTAAAGGCGGTAATTTTATAATCCCAGAAAAATTCAGCTGACATGTTTTTTTGCAGTAGATGATTTTTATACATTAATCAACGGATAATAAAATTGTGAAATTGCTATCTCATTGGATGTTGGTTCCATCTTGAAGATTGAAAATTATTAATGTTAATGCGAAGAAATAATTTTCTCTTAAAAGTATAAATTAGTCGACCAGCATGGAGAAACATGTAATTAGTCGCTGTATCTAGATGAAGACATAATGTAAAATTTGCGATAATTTGAAATTAGTTTCTTTCCAAACACTTTGTAAGATATGTGGGTGTCACTCGTTCAACTGTGAAGGTCATTTGGTTTTTCAGCTCGGCAAGATCAGCGAGTAAGCTTGGAAAAAAACACGAGCTCTTTTAATGAAATCCCACAAAAATATTCAGAAGGTCATATCTAGGCAAAGTTATTGTTCCTCCTCGCTCACTTCACAAGATGGGACACCGCTGAATCGCTTTGGTAATCATATCAGACCAAAATACCGTTTGTATGAAAATGGAAAATCCAATTTGGCATATTTTTTGTAATATAATAAGTCACTATATCTGACAAGAGAATTTCACGATTTAATGAACGCGATCGTTGAAAATGCTTACAGCTTGGTTAGAGCACTTTAAGAAATCTTTAATCATAGATTTTTATCGGCGGACATGATGAGACGAAGGCTAGAGATGTTCAAAGTTTCATTTTCAACGGGCACGTATACGTTCAAGAATGATTGTGTGGTTCAAAACAAAACGGGTTCGTGACGTATTTCATAGTTTTGTAGGAAGGGCACCGGATCCTATTTATTGTTGAAGTGAGTTGATGAAATTTTCTGCAGCGTCATTAGTGGCTAAAAAAATGACAAAAGAAAAATTTCTTCGAACTTTGAACTCATTTATCTCCATCCTTATTTCCGGTACTCCGATAAATGTTCTGTTAGAGGGTCTTAAGATGCTCTATCGATTGGTGCTAATCATTTTCAGCCATCGAATTCACAAAATCGTGAAGGTCCCTTTATATCAGTGACGGATTATAGCATAGAAAAACACACAATTTTCTTGAGTCCGTGGGTGAAAAAGGGACCCAATTATCTTTCAAGAGGGCCCGACGATAAAATTAAGATTTTTTACTATATTTAGTTTTCTTGAAATTTTGTTGTCTCGGGCCCGGTCGGAGATTAATCCGTCACTGCTTGTGATTCATGATGCGTAGGAGATTGTAATTGATTTCTCGTACACAGCTTTGGACATGGTAACAATTTGTGATAGCATTTGATATATGTCCAGAAGGATTTGTCGGAGTTCCTGTTAAATGAATCATGGTGAATCTGCGGCCAAAGTAAAGGATTCTCAGAGATCCAGTCTTGATAAACACACGCACACACATTATTTGACTCAATGTAACTTACACGGAACGAAATAAAAAGTTCCGGAACGGTCTAATATCTCGAAAAATACATGTCTTGTCAAAAAAAGAAAAGATACGTGTCAAATATTTTTTAATGCTTTTTAATAGTTCCAAAATTAGCCCCCTGCACCCCTCGTAGAGAACTTTGGAATTTCAAATGGCAACCCGCAATTTTCTTTTTTTTCAGATTCGGATTTTACGGAAAAAAAATTGTTTAATCTTTTCTAGATGGCGCTGTAAGTGCAAAAAAGTCAAACTAGTGCGAATATCTCGAGAAGTTCACTTCAAATCATAAAAAGCATCCAATATTTTTTTTGAAAGCTACGGAATTTAATAGTGCTAAAATTAGCCCTCACCACCTTTTTTTTTCTTGTGATTATAGCGCCATCTACAGTAAAAAACAATGATAAGAAATTTGAAGAATCTGAATCTGCAATAAAAAATGGAGGTTCCCACTTATAATTTCAAAGTTGCCCCTGTCCGCCCTTGAAAAGGTGGTGGGCTAATTTTAGCACTATTAAATACTGTAGCTTTCAAAAAATATTGGATGCCTTTTTGATTTGAAGTGGACTTCTCGAGATATTCGCACTAGTTTGACTTTTTTGCACTTACAGCGTCATCTACAAAAAATGTTTAAAAAATTTTGAGTAAAATTAATGTAATATTTTCTGTAGAATTCGAATCTGCAAAAAAAAATGGGGGTTCCCATTTGAAATTTCAAAGTTGCCCCCTATCCTACCCCTTACGAGGGAGCAGAGGGCTAATTTTTGCACCATTAAATACCTTTCAAGACGTGTAATTTTCGATATATTAGCCCGTTCCAGGACTTTTTATTCAACCGATATACGCTTTTTTTCGTATATTAGATACTGGTTTATTATTAGAATTTTTGGCGCGACTACTAAGGTCATTTTGCGCCTACGCCCTAAGCCCTCTCGGCCACCTGGCCGGCTATTAGATACTGTATTCTTATATATGCAACAAATATATATATATATATTATTTTTCCCGTCATGGATAAGAATACAACTTTGTTTGTCGATGCGTAATTTTTTTTAAAAGCTTTTATTAACTTTGCTGTGTTAGTTTGTTTAGGTCAAATCTTGTAATCAATATTAAACCAATTTTCCGACAAGCTAGGGAGCTTCAATTTGACACACTTATGCAGAATCGATGACAATTTATGATAAAGAAAAAAATTTTCAAATCGGTTCATTGGTTCGTGTTCTAATGGTACTAACTCATTGCTACGAATTGATTGTTGTAACAATTGGACATTTCGTTATGGCGAGAGGTAAATGTATCTATTGTTTATTGTTGCAAAATTAAGCTGTTTTGTTGCCCCTAAATAAAACATCATAAAAGCTTGGTTTGATAAAACCTTTTTCCTCTTAACTTGTTAAGCATAAACTCAGAAGATATTTCATTTCAAAAGATTGGTAGCTATTCCCTATGAAATACCATAATAGATGTATACATTTTATATTATTATTTTATTAAATCTGAAGCAAACTTAAAGTTTACTTTCTACTACTGATTATTTCATGAAAAACATGTAAGGATTTAATTCGTGTATTCGCCATTATATTGTTGAGCGTGCTCAGGGGCGTGCGGTAGATTTTCTCGGTATGATACAAGTCTGTGCAATTCTTCGAAAATGCCTCACATTTATGTGATTCGAACTCGACTTCTTACCTGAACCGATTAATCTCACTGGTTTAATATATTGCAAGGAAGCCGAACATCATTCACATAAGTAAAGACGCTTTTGGAATACTGTACGTCGTTTGGTAATTTGATTCGCAATTGTTGGTGGCTTCGAGTCCTTGCGTTCTAACTTCGGAAGGTTTTTTCATTTTGGCATGAACTGGTGCAAGGTTAAAGGAAGTGACCTTTCACTTTGATTTTATTTTCTGTAAAAAACTATAAAATAGAGAATAGTACGCAGCCGCATAGGATTCGGAGGGTGCATCAGGGAAGAGAAGATTACATTTGCCTTGCAAATCATGGTCGAGCAAATTCGATGGTTGGAATGGGTTTATTTTTACTGTCGAGCTTTTTTAATATGAAATATCGTTTTCAAAAAATCTTGAAAGTGACGTCGATAAGTTTTGCCAAACAATTGTAATGTTTGAAAGAAGAAAATAGAGGTCTGCCAGTGTATATTATAATTTATGAACAGAATAGTTAAATAATTATTTTTCCAGCATATTTTACCAAAATTTCCGACCTAATTACACTGCAGCCATTTTTAATAATGTTTACAAATATTAGTTGACGTCATTTCTCATTATAGAATTAGACTGAAGAACAGCAAAGACTATTGTTGCATTTTGTTGGTTCTACGTTCTTTTAAATAAGTATCCTTTTTAATGTTCTTATCAGAGTTTAAAAGCAGTGTTTCAGGCAAGTCTCTGTTATTTCGTTTGTTTACTTGATCAGCAATTCCTTTTACGATGAACGGAGCTCCCGGTTTAACAAGTCTCCGATGTTTTCGCTTTCGGCGATTCTTCAACTTCCTAACTGAGTTAGAGATTTACATTGCTTCACATTAGCGGACAAAAACAAACAAACAAGGAGTGTTGAAGCCGGGTGGGATTTGCCCAAAGCGCTTTTATAAATGCTCCATTTTCACTGAAAACTTAATCAACGCTGGAAGGTCTGTCTCCGAGATCGTTGTCATTCACTTTCGGACGATTTAAAGCCACTGGAGAGAGACTTCCGGTTGGAGTCGTTTGCAGACCACAATGCGGGCTCCCTAATTACCTTTGACCATTTATGTTGAAAGTTACGATGACATTTAAGGCGACGAAGAGATTAAATTGGCATTGTTCGTCAGAAGCTCTTGGCTGTCAAGAAGAATCTTCTCTTCCCCTCCATCAAACAATAAACTTCAAAAGTCATAAATAACAGCGAAAACCGTGAATAAATTAGTCCCTAATCATGCACTCCTTTACTGAAAGTATTTCGTCTTAAGGCTTGCTTACTACATGAATTATTTGATCGCACGAACTCTTAAATTATTGATGAGTTTGCGTAATGCTTTTCTTAGAAAGGATTATTTTTATAATGAATAATGAGATTATTTTCTTAAAACTTACTTTTGATTAATATTCATGTAGTAATTTTTCCTTTAAAAATCCCGTTGGATTTCATTTGTCGTTCATATTTCTTGTAGCTAGATAAATAAATTATAGGCTATGAACATACATTATATTAACACGTATATGTACTATGGTATTTGTCTTTTTTCCGTTTTAAATTATGCTCTTAATGGATATATACCACAAGAAGGAACAGAAGCGAAAACTTTAGTAAAGGTATCTGGGGAGAAACTTTAAGAATATTAAGATACATTAAGTAGAAATTATGTGCATATCGTTTCAGAAGGAGCAATCGAATTAATATGGATAAAGGAAAAGAATAATGTTGAATGAAACCCTCATTGCCATTTGTGATGGTACAAATTGTTAGGAGAGGATAAACAAAAACTCATCAAATATAACATGTATCCATAGGATAGATTTCCGTTTGCTGAAATTTACCCAAATGCATTACCATACAGACTTATCGATAAATTGTTAAAGATAAAACTTTCTTATTGCGTTCACGTCCATTTTTTGTTTCATATTTGCAAGAAAATGTTTTAATATTTCAAAAAAATTCTTAGAAAAACAATTTTAACTTATTACGGCTCATTTAATTTCCTAGAAATCAAAGAAGATTTGGTTGCAATGTTGCCGAGATCTCTCTTGGATACCTCGTGAATTTCGTTTCCACCAATAACTCATTCTAAGACGATGGTTTTAAATTTAGATTTCTTAGAAAGGAAGAAGGAACTCACCCACTGGGAGGGAAGGAATCATTTTCTTGTTGCATCCTGGAGACATTTTCATTTCCTTGAAATGATTCCGCCATTGGAGCCACTTTTTTTTTATTTTCAAACTGCCTGGCAGTTATCTGGGGATAAAGTCACTGGGGACAACATGGGGGGGAAAAAGCAGTTATCAAGAAAAGTGGCATGTTCAGTCGATTTGTCCACAGCAGATTCGGTAAACAATCGTTAACAACTTTACACTTTACTTGGGCGGAAACATCATGCTCAATTTACTTGCTCTTCTGTTTTCTATACATTTTTTATACACGATTCTTTCGTTCAGGTAACATTTGTCTTCTAAATATCATCTAATCACTTGAAGGCATTGTCAATATCATACTGAAACACCAGAAGCGTTCAATAAAGATGCATCATAATTTCTTTTTCTCATTTAGAAATAAAAATTGTTTTTAATACCGCATAGTTCCCTCCAATCCTTTGGCTAGAGAAACTTGTTTTTCCACATACTATTCATCCAAATATATACATAGTTATACGCTGCTTAGATGTCAGAGCCTGTAAGCTCTAGGGATACTTCTCTGCACATCTCTCAGTCTCGATCTTGACAACCGGCTCCCCCAACGATTGACATTCACTACCATCTCTCCATAGATATTTTTAAGTGCCTGTGGATGTTTGTGATGATCTGATTTTACTCTAAAAGAAACTGAATTACCACTCTTTATTATGTTGCGCAACACGTAATTCCATTTTGAAAGGTAACTGTTTCGCTGTGACCTATCGGAAGAGGATGAAATTACAAAAGGCTATGTGGAAGGTTAAAGGATGATGCAAATAATACGGGACGTATCCGGAAAGTTAGGTTACAACTCTTGGAGGCAAACAAATAATATTTTAGTGCGTAAGTAAGCTATACTGCCTAGAACTGTTAGCATTCCATTTCCCTCTTGCGGCTGTTTCTCATTGCTTGGTGGAGTCAAGTTCGAGTAACACGTGTATATAATGGCTTTGCCGATTCAGAATCTCATCAAATGCGGGCGCTCTGTCATATGTTTTTGTCCAAGTCCAGTGGATAGTCACAAAGCACTTGTTTCCGTTTATGGAAATATTGAATCGACAACACGTAACGAAGTGATGTCGTGAATTCTCTGGAGGCAGGATTGATGCTCATGACGGACACAGGAGCGGTAAGCCGTCTGTGGTTACGGATGAACTTCTGCACTTGTTTCTTAACCTAAAGAAACATCTTGCTGGACAACACTTCCATGACGATGAAGAGATCAAGCACAAGGTTGAAATGTTGTTTCAGCAGCGCCAGAATCCTATGACTGTGGGATACATAATCTACAGGGTCGAGTCGCTGAATTATGACGCCAAGTAAGTTTATGTAAATACGGTTGTGCCCATTCACAGGGGGAGGGGGCGAATAAGCCTTCCTGTTGGAAGACATATAAAGGTGGTTTTAGAGGAACAGATCGTACAGCAATAGTCGCCGTCATGGTAAAGCACGCGACCTAACAGACCTTAAAAAAAGTATGATCATCGGGTACCGTGCAAAAAGCGGCAGCATTTCGGAAACCGCAGCCTTCGTAAACTGTTCGCGCAGTGCCGTAGTGAAGATGTACAATGAATGGAAGAATGGATAAGATGTGAATTCCAGGCGTGCAAACTGTAGGGAACTACGGGCCGTTAATGAACGGGATGAGCGGCGCTTGCGACTGTTGGTTAAGAGTAATCGATGCGCTACCGTCGATACATTAACAGCCCAAGTAGTGTCGGCTTTAGGGTTTTTGGCGTCCTAGGCGAAAACAAATCCTGCGTCCTCATTAAAGTGCCTTCGGCGGGGTCTGCCGAGTATGGAACTTTGGAAATGTGTTTTTAATAATTGTTATAACAAAGAATTTAAAAATCCACAAATTAAAAAAAATCCTCAATTATGCGCCCCCTCAAATTTTGCGCCCTAGACGGCCGCCTAGATTGCCTATATGGACGAGCCGGCCCTGAGCCCAAGTGAACGAGAAATGCACCAGAAAGCTATCGAGAACAACTGTGCAACGGCAGCGGATCGCCGCATCCGTGATCCGTCAGCTATTTGGACTTCGTTTCTGCGCGCCTCTCAATTGGTGTGCCAGAAACAGATAAGTGATTATATAAAGAGGACAGCGGGGCGGATGATACATAGAAGGCAATGCTAAAGAGACTGTCTTAAATAGAGTAATAAAATTTGTTGCAAATAAAAAAAGATTAAAATAATATCAGACTTTATAATAAAAATGCTCAGAATGTTTAAAAAACCATTTAAAAAATAAATGTTAATTGCATATCATGAATAAAAAAAAAATTGAATCAAGGGTGCGTGTGATAACAAAAGCTCATAAGAGATTTTTGTGATTAGTGTTAAACAGGGAAAATTGCATTTTAAAATTGGTGTTTTGAATAATTTTAATGAGTTTCATGATTTTATTAACTGTACAAATTTATAAAATTTTTTGGATAGGTAAACACACGGTTAAGATAAGCTTATATACAGTTTAGAAAGCTTTTAAAACGTTTCGTATTTACTAATTTTCGTTTATAAGTTCATTAACTAAGGAAGTCTAAATATTAAGACTTTATGAATGGGTATTTCTGATAAACAACTACTGATTGCTGTTCTTGTTTAGAAAACTAATTTTAGTTGGGGGTTTTTTCGAATTTGTAAGTCATATACTTTAATTTAATATTATTCAATGCAATTTCATGATTTGTATTTTATTATTTTTTTATTGTTGGAAAGCCCATAAACAACAAATTACAAAACAACTTAAAAATTAACAGCTCATTTATTAGCCAAATATATTTTTTTTAATATTTGCAATTTAGAATTATAGACGCCCTCTAGGTTCTAACTCGTTGGTCTTTGACCACACCGGACTTAGTTCGGCGTCGATGTATGTATTTATTAACAGACTAATAAATAAATAAATAAATAAATACTTATCACAGGTAATAAAAGAAAAATTTTTTATAAGACATATTTTCTTTTTTTTTTTTTCAATTTGGCCAGTTGGCCATATCTTTTATCAACCCGCCTGATAAACTTTTTAAAAAATTTTTTTTTTTTTTTTTAAATATCTAATTATATTATATCACTTACTTAGGGTGTTTTAAAAATTACTGGGCTTTCACTTTTATATGAAATAATTCTCTTATATGAATAATCAACTGCCTGTCGGCTTTTATTAAAAATCGCAAAGAGATATTTATAAGGTAAATGCATAAAGATAGATAAATATACCCAGAGGTAGAAACTCAGTGGCGCCACAAGTCCTTTGTTCACCAGGGCGGCGCTGCGAACCAATCCTGTCTAAAGCACTTGATAATACATCTAGAGCTTTAATCCTGTCTAGAGTCCCTGTAAGTTTTACTTACAGGAACTCTAATCCTGTCTTGAATAGCAGACGAACTATAACAAAATGCCATGATTTATTGTGTTTCAATTATCACATAATGTTTTTTAACAATGCATAAAATCAAATTACGAATATTTATTCTACAGTTTCTAAGTTATCATATCCAAGTAACGACATAATTAATAGTTTTTCTAGCCTCTTAGGATTTAACGAGCTTCGTTTATTAGTCACTATGCCGCCAGTCTTTTAATCAGTATGTCGTAATTACAGGGGCGTAACTGGGGGGGGGGGGGGGCCGGAGGATTCGAACGAACCCCCCTTTTGATTTCCCTGATCTGTTTAAGTTCACTTGTTTTTCTTTGTGTCTACTAAAAAACTATTCTACTTTTTACGCCCCCCCCCCCCCCCACCGAATGGTTAAATGTCATATTCCTTGGTGAAATTGGTAAAAATTACAAAATATATGAAAATGATCAGTATCTCCTAAAGATCCATTATAGGACACTTTATTTATCCATTTAGGGCAATATTTTTGTTTGGACATTTTATTTTTTACTCCCCCCCCCCCCCCATGCACGCTTAATGTAATAAAATCAGTAACACATGTATATTTTCATACTGAATTCTATTTAAATTTCCTTT